>JAGXOD010000045.1:2220000-2417500 GCA_020368025.1 Brachyhypopomus occidentalis | reverse complement strand
AACCTCAGAGCTGATGAATCAGGAGATAGATGGAAAAAATCTGGGGAAGTTGTAAGCAGAATACATGCATTACACACACACACACACACACTGCAGTGTGGGCACTGAATTTCATCCTGTCCGAATACGACCCGGCCAATCTGTCCAATGCTTAGCAAGTCTAGGGTCCAACAGACCACTGAGCCCTCCAGACTGCATATCTAAAGACTGTGACACAGTCAAATACAAACATCACACATATTCCTCATCTGTGTGTAAGTGATTTGAATAAAACGATGCATGTGGACAGACAGACAGCGAGAGAGAGAGTGAGAGAAATATCCTAAAAGCCTGTCCAGTGCTCTTAATTATTATAATCGCATTGCTCACTGCTTCTGCCAGGAACCCACACACACACACACACACACACACTCCAGCAGCCAAGTTCTCTTCCTCACACTCTCACACACACGCGCGCACATGCAGACGCACACACACACGGACACACACACACCTCACATGCTTGTGTGTTCTGGCTTAAGCAGCATGCTGAGCTGGCATTCAGATTAAGCTGTCAACAGAAGATGAAGCTACTGCAGATCTATCTGCCATGTTTCTCTCCTTCACACACACACACACATGTGCACACACACAAACACACACACACACATGTGCACACACACACACAAACACACATGTGCACACACAAACACACACACATGCGTGTGCACACACACACACACATGCACACACACACACATGTGCACACAAACAAACACGTTTGATACATTTGAATGTGTTAATGATGAAAAATGTTCCAGAACCTTAGAGAAACAGGGAGTGCCACAGCTAATTGTGCTAAATGCTCTCATGCCCAAGATCACTCTCTCTCTCACACACACACACACACACAGGGACATACAGCTGTACACAAGACAGATCGCCCTCCAGCTATCTGCTATCCATTAGCACTATGTCAGCCTGAGTGTCAACAGACAACACACATACAAACACACACAAACACACACACGCACACACAGATCATGGAGCACTTGACAGAGTGAAAAGTGGATAAGGAGACATGTGACACACACACACACACACGGAGCACATGGTGAGGCGGAGGCAGCAACACCTTGTTACCCACTGCAAACCCAGTGAGCCCACACATCTGCTAAAGCCTCCCGTTCCTCTGACTCTCTCTCACACACACACACACACACACCCTCCCACACGCCGCACATACACTCACACACCCTCCCACACGCCGCACATACACTCACACACCCTCCCACACAATAACACATATGAAAGGATTAACACTGAACGTTAACACTGAGTTACACAATGTCTCCGAATCATTCACCAGTCATTCATAACTGTATCAAATGTATTTGAAAGGTCAAAAAGGCACATACATTAGTACTGAGAGCTTTGGAATTCTATCAACCAGTAAAACTGCATCATTCAACTTTCACACAATAGTACAATGTTACAACGTTTCAGTTATATGTTCCAGCTCTATATTATTTATTAGTTTTTACAAAATCTAAGATGAACAGAGACAGGTCAATAATTATTTAAAGACCTCGATACACCCGGTTTATAAGTGCTGGGCTTAGTTGGCTGCAGTATGCTGGGTGGCCTGTTCAGTGAGACCGTAAGACTCCATTACCCAGGAGCCTCTCGGTCCAGTTTGAAGGGCTGACACCAAAGGCCTCCAGCTGCTTTGGCTGCAGCGTGTCTTCATCACAGAGGCTCTGTCTGTCAAACAGAACATGCTACTCCCCCATGTACACACACACACACTCCCCCCATGTACACACTCACACACTCCCCCCATGTACACACTCACACACTCCCCCCATGTACACACACACACACACCCCCCCATGTACATACTCACACACTCCCCCCATGTACATACTCACACACTCCCCCCATGTACACACACACACACTCCCCCCATGTACACACACACACACTCCCCCCATGTACATACTCACACACTCCCCCCATGTACACACTCACACACTCCCCCCATGTACACACTCACACACTCCCCCCCATGTACACACTCCCCCCATGTACACACTCACACACTCCCCCCATGTACACACACACACACTCCCCCCATGTACATACTCACACACTCCCCCCATGTACATACTCACACACTCCCCCCATGTACACACACACACACCCCCCATGTACACACACACACACTCCCCCCATGTACACACACACACACTCCCCCCATGTACATACTCACACACTCCCCCCATGTACACACTCACACACTCCCCCCATGTACACACTCACACACTCCCCCCATGTACACACTCCCCCCATGTACAAACTCACACACTCCCCCCATGTACACACACACACACTCCCCCCCTTGTACACACTCACCCCATGTACAAACTCACACACTCCCCCCCATGTACACACACACACTCCCCCCATGCACACACAAACACACACTCCCACCCATGCACACACTCTCAAACCTCAGTCCTGGATCGTAGCAGTCCAAAGCACTAAGAGAATTCTGCTGATGAGATTTCACTTGCCAAGCGTCAAGCTTGTGCGTCCCGGACGGCTATCCCAGCTGGGCTTGAGCAGCAGTGTGTGTGTGTGTGTGTGTGTGTGTGTGTGGGGGGGTGTTACTGCAGCACGTGCTACAGCCACAGCAGCCCAGGGGTCAGTGACACAGCTCTGTGCCCCGTGTCGTATTCTGATCAACGCTGTGTATAGGGGGTCTGAGGACCAACATCCCCCCACACTGCCAGTCTGTCCACATGCCAACCAGCAGCTCCCACTGGCCCCTTCCTGCTCGGAACCTGGAACGCCATCACACGGCAGTCCCACTGACGCCAGCTCCATTATCCACTACAGACGTAGCAGGGTGGCAGAGCGGGGTCACAGCAGTACAACTCCACTGTCATACACAGCACTGCAAATGGAAAATACAGTATAGCAGCTCTACACCAATGCACACTGTAGCTGTTAAAGTGACACTCAGTAGGTGTAGGGACTCAGTGACACAGTAATACAGCCTGGTACTGCAACGTCACCCTCTACTTCCACATCAGTGGGAACCAGCCTCTGAAGGATTGGGCAGAGCCTCCACAGAACTTCATACCTGCTAACCCAGGCTAAACCCAGCACACGTCCTCATTCCCCTGTCAGCTAGCTGGCAGCAGCCTAGATGTGGAAGGGACGTGCTGGGGGAGGAGACAGTGGGCCCTGCTGACACCATCCGGCATGCTCTCCTCTTACTCCACCTCCCTGACACCACCCGGCATGCTCTCCTCAGACTCCACCTCCTTGTGAAAAAAAAATTAAATAAAATAAAAAATTTCAATAAATAAAAAAAACCACACAGAGTTTTCATTATGCTCCTGGGAGATACACCACTTAAAAATCACACCATTATCATTTCTCACACACCAAACAGCTTGCACATTTTTATGCCGACATAATTGGCCGAGCACGTCAGGCGCGCGAGCCGTACACGGGCCATTCAGAGGCCGCCTGCATCCTCCCACTCCCCACACCAGAAAGGTCAAATAAATAGCCACTTAAAACGGCTGTCAGAAATCCGCCATGCACTACGATTACAGCGCAGTGATTTAGGTGAACTCTGCAGCCGCTGGAAATGGAGAGGGCAGGACGGGGAGGCAGGACGGGGAGGCAGGATGGGGAGGCAGGACGGGCAGGACAGGGAGGCAGGACGGGCAGAGCAGGGAGGCAGGATGGGGAGGACAGGGAGGCAGGACGGGCAGGGCAGGGAGGCAGGACGGGCAGGGCAGGGAGGCAGGACAGGCAGTGCACAGAGCCACGTCACTCCTGTTTGGGGGATGGGGACATAGCTCTCTCCACACATATAGAGCACGGGCTTCTCATCAGATGAGCGATTGGCCCCATTTGAACAAGGTGAGTTTAACAAATGAGCTAATATCAGTTTTCAAAGCACGGTATACATCCAATCAGTCAAATGGCCCCAACCAATCACACAGGGGTCTTAAGTGTGTACATGTTTAAAACAATCTTCCCTTCCTGCGTGTCACCACATAAACATTCATCACGGTGACGGGGCGTGGGCCTGGCTACAGGCTTCCCTCCACCGGGGCTCGGCACTCTGTCAGACGAGCAGTTGTCTTTAATTACGCCTGCAGATAAAGGGAGACGTGGCTAGTGCCGGGGAAGATTAACTGGGGGCCTATTTGATCACATTTGACTAATTTCTGGCATAAATCTTCACCTCTGCAGCAGCGCGGCCAGACGGTTATTACAGCACAGCCACGCTACTTCTCCCTTTTTCTCGTGTTGGGAAAATCAAAGACGGGAGGCCAACGGGTGGTGCGAAGCGCTCCGGCGCTGTTGAAGAGCCCTCGCCACACGACCGACACTGCACTAAACATGCAGTGAGATATACTCGAAGGAAACTTTTCGTTGTTTTCATTTATTCTTTGGAGATAAACTAAAAAATTAAAAAGATTAACGGTTTGTCCCAAAGAATTAAGGAGATATGCAAATAATGCCAAAGTGTTGCTTGTATCCATTAAATGAAATGGAAAAGCAATTAGCCAGAATTTGCATTATGAACTAATTGGATCTATGTAGCAAGGCAATGCAGAGTTCAACAGTTTAGAATTCAATCTGATTTACTCTCCTCTCCATTACTCAGGCATTAGCAGATAATATCATTTGCATAAGTTGTGTCTAATTTGCAAGCATTGCAAGCAGGAGAGAGAGAGGCGCGTTACACGCAAGCAGGAGAGAGAGGCGTGTCGCATGGTTGTCGAGCCAGGGAGACCTTTCTATAAACATCAATGAATATGCCAGCAAAGCCAGTAAAATTGGCATTGTACTCTGGCAGACACTCTTATCCAGAGCCACTGAGTCATCTCACAGAGGTCTTCATGTGTAATGCTAAGGGTCTTGACTACAGTTCACTAAAACCTCTCCACACTGTACCACACGGTGTCTGTGGAATCCCAAAACAGGCACAGCTGCACTTAATGAGGCACTGATTAGGTGAGCACCTGAACCAGGCCTTCTGTAACCATCAAGGTGTAGTGTAGTCTGGTGGAGGGCGTGGTGTAGCCTGGTGGAGGGTGTGGTTTAGTCTGGTGGAGGGCGTGGTTTAGTCTGGTGGAGGGCATGGTTTAGTCTGGTGGAGGAGGTGGTTTAGTCTGGTGGAGGGCATGGTTTAGTCTGGTGGAGGGCATGGTTTAGTCTGGTGGAGGAGGTGGTGTAGACTGGTGGAGGGCTTGGTGTAGTTTGGCGGAGGGCGTGGTTTAGTCTGGTGGATGGCGTGGTTTAGTCTGGTGGAGGGTGTGGTTTAGTCTGGTGGAGGGCGTGGTTTAGTCTGGTGGAGGAGGTGGTTTAGTCTGGTGGAGGGCATGGTTTAGTCTGGTGGAGGGCATGGTTTAGTCTGGTGGAGGAGGTGGTGTAGACTGGTGGAGGGCTTGGTGTAGTTTGGCGGAGGCGTGGTTTAGTCTGGTGGATGGCGTGGTTTTGTCTGGTGGTGGGCGTGGTTTAGTCTGGTGGATGGCGTGGTTTAGTCTGGTAGTGGGCGTGGTTTAGTCTGGTGGAGGGTGTGCACAGACACCTGGAAGCTGGCACTGAAAATCAGGATTATTCCACCAATGATCTGAAAACAACTGCATCTTTTTATTTTGACCAGTTGTCATTTTTTTGCCCCCGAAAAAAATGCTGTAAACATTTGTATTTGGACTGAAAACATGTACATATGTGAAATGTAATGTCTGTAAGAAGCACTTACCTTGTCAGAACCATTTTGGTGGTCCTGACTAGGTGGGTTACCCCTGTTTTTATCTGGTTTACCTACAACATTTCTGTCCTGAAAATATAACACACACACACACACACACACACACACACACACACACACACACACACACTTTCAGCTTTATGTGACAAACTCTACTTTGACTTGCCAGCGCTCACACACACGCCGTGATGGAGCTGTTCCGCTCTCTCAGCCTTCAGCAGGCCCTGTTTCCGGTGTCCATATTTCACACGGCACCTTTTCCCACGCATCCCAGCAGTGTCCCCGTCCCTGTTAGTGCCACAGTCAGGCAGCCTGCGCAGCCCCAGGAAGCAGCGCAGCAGCCTGTCACGCCGCACAGACATATGTGGCCGTGTGAATGCAAACCCACCTCGCCGCTCTGCCAGTGGCCGCCGCGTATCCACCAGAGAGTGTGTGTGTGTGTGTGTGTGTGTGTGTGTGTGTGTGTGTGTGTCGGAAACGTCGGCGGCACCGGGGCTCCGAAGCCCAGCGTCTACACAGAGGACTGGGAATGGAAAATACAGCGAATGGCTAATAAAACAATGTACTCTGCAAACCAAACAAATGTGTGGACATTCACGCTGTGTGTTAGGGCTGATGACACACGCACGCACACACACACACACACACACACACAATAGTATCCTTCCAAATAAAGCATGCAAATGCCCGGTTGGAGCAGTCTGGCCCAGAGTGCATAATTTAGCAGAGGAGGTGGCAGAGAGGGAGAGTGCGGCTGTGATTATGTGTACAAAACAAGGGGGACAAAACACCAGAGAGAAGCATAATAACCAAACATGAGCTCTCCGCCCTAATGACAGCACCAGGGAGGGACGAGCTGCTGCTGAACCAAGCAGAAAATTGCTGGTCATTTGTAAACAGGTAACGATGTGGACCAGGTGTGTGAGCATATGTAGCCGAGAGGAGGGGTTTCCTTTGGTGTGTGTGTGTGTGTGTGTGTGTGTGTGTGTGTAGGCCTGTCCAGCATGGTCCACTGTTGGGCTCATTAGTGGTGCCAGTGTCCAGAGTTAGATGACTTCATTTGCCAGTGTACATATGCTGATAAAGGCAAGGACTGCACACACATGCATTACACTTGAACGTGGACACACACACATACACAGAAACACACAATCTCACACACACACACACACACACACACACACAGACTTGGTAAAAAAAAAAAAAGGTCATGACTCAGCAGCCTGAGTCTGAGTCCTACCCATTCACAGGGGCTGGTCTAGCTTTATGTCTGGAGGACAGAGCCACCTCGCACATAAAGCCCACAGGAACAGTGGCACTGCTCTGTTCAAGTTAAGACTCATTTAGAGACATAACACACTAGACAGCCCATAATGTCATCACCATAGTTCCCTCCAGTACTGCTCAGTAACCCTTTACTTCAAGCCCCCAGCAAGAGCAGCACAGTGCTGCTTGTTTTTATCAGAGTGACAGAGGGAGGAGAGAGTAGCACCTCACCCAGAGTCCTCCACCCCGTCCAGATTCCTCCACCCCGCCCCGAGTCCTCCACCCTGCCCAGAGTCCTCCACCCTGCCCAGAGTCCTCCACCCCGCCCAGATTCCTCCACCCCGCCCAGATTCCTCCAACCCGCCCAGATTCCTCCAACCCGCCCAGAGTCCTCCACCCTGCCCAGAGTCCTCCACCCCGCCCAGAGTCCTCCACCTCGCCCAGAGTCCTCCACCTCGCCCAGAGTCCTCCACCCCGCCCCGAGTCCTCCACCCCGCCCAGAGTCCTCCACCCTGCCCAGAGTCCTCCACCCCGCCCAGAGTCCTCCACCTCACCCAGAGTCCTCCACCCCGCCCAGAGTCCTCCACCCTGCTCAGAGTCCTCCACCTCGCCCAGAGTCCTCCACCTCACCCAGAGTCCTCCACACCATCCAGATTCCTCCTCCTCACCCAGAGTCCTCCACCCGTCCAGATTCCTCCACCTCGCCCAGAGTCCTCCACCTCGCCCAGAGTCCTCCACCCTTCCCAGAGTTCTCCACCTCGCCCAGAGTCCTCCACCCCGCCCAGATTCCTCCACCCCGCCCAGAGTCCTCCACCCCGCCCAGATTCCTCCACCCCGCCCCGAGTCCTCCACCTCGCCCAGAGTCCTCCACCCTGCCCAGAGTCCTCCACCCTGCTCAGAGTCCTCCACCTCACCCAGAGTCCTCCACACCATCCAGATTCCTCCTCCTCACCCAGAGTCCTCCACCCGTCCAGATTCCTCCTCCTCACCCAGAGTCCTCCACCCGTCCAGAGTCCTCCACCCCGCCCAGAGTCCTCCACCTCGCCCAGAGTCCTCCACCTCACCCAGAGTCCTCTAAGGAGAGTGTAAGGGGAGGGGGAGTGTAAGAGGGATTGTGGGGGGAAGTGTGGGGGGAGTGGTGTTCTGCTAAACAGTCCTCCTCTCAGCGTGTTTACTCTAGGTCAAAGACAGAATCATGTGCTGCAGTAAAGTTGTAGATGGCATTTTGGTGACATCAAGATATTCTGGTAAAAGGTAAAATGTTTATTTTCGTTGCTTATATGTTTCCAAGAATAAAAGAAAACAAACTGCAATATTTGCATATTTTGTTCAAACTAGACATTTTTGTTAAGCAAGTGCAATGCAATAACGCTCATGATCAAGTGTTTGAGAAGGCCACGCCCACACAGGTGGGACACACTCAGACAGAAACTGCAACTCTGTTGGTCTTGGTAAAAACCAGTCCACATAAAGCCATGGCTGAACCCAGGATTTCTGCTGATGACAGAGTATAAGCCCAGAGTAATGGATGGCATCGTTACCTAGCAGCAAACCTACGGGAGAAGTGCCGATTTGCACATGAACCTCAGCGCTTTGACTAGACACACGAGGGCACTTTAGGGGATGTATTTAGTATCAGATTACACACACACACATTTGTGTGTGAAAGAAAAAAGAGAGAAAGAGAGAGAGAGAGAGAAAGAGGAGAATAAATATGAACATGTAAAATCAGGCTACTGTTTGAAGTCCTGTGGAAGCAGTGGTTTGTCACCAGTCTGTTCATGAGATGATGATGTGGTGATTTGTTGATGTTCCTGCTACATGTGCAAAAAGGAGGAGAGTAAACCTGTGTGTCAGAAGTGACCTGCACCAGCAACACGGGGCGGGAAACACCGAGGAGACATTAGGCCGTTTCTAATTCAAATAATGCAGAGTTGATAAGCTTTCTGTGCATCGGTCGTCCCCACTGATATCACTCCCTGTGCGCAAACACGAGGAGCATTTCAAGGGCGTTTAAAGTGGGCAGGAAAACAGGTGAAAGTCAGCAGGTCCCTCTCACCTCCACCCCCAAGCAGCGGCGAGGGGCCCAGGGTGATGAATTCCTCAGCGGCCACGTTCCCATCCGTCTGCTAACCCTCCTTCCCTCCCTCTCAGCGCACGGCCTGCCTGCTCAGGTTCCCGCTAGAGGCTCCCGTCACCATGTCTGCACCAGGCTTGGATTTGATACGAACCCTCAGGGCTGCAAGATGTACCTGCAGATAGGAAGACTAAGATAACGTGTCCACCACGCTTTACTGCACTCCAGGAAAACCCCTTATGGATACGAGAGAGACCACCTCATATATCGCCAGGGTCATCGTGCCATCCTGGCCTGGGGTCAGAGGTCTACCCCGGCAGCGGAGGGGTCATGGACGGAGCTGGGGTGGTGGGGTTGGGGGCTCCGGCGCTGGGGGAGGATGAAGCTGACGGAGCTCCAGCCCTCTGGTCCACTGAGAGAGGAGCTGGCCCTTACCTCCTCATCACCCATTTATCACTACTGCCAGCACCACAGAACCATAATTACTCTTCCTACCATCCCACTTCACAGTTACCCCCCCACCCCCCCCACACCATGGGAGGGGGAGGGGCTAGGATGTAAACAAAGCAGAGAAGAAAGAGTGCGTGGTATACGGAGCAGGAAGTGAATGGTGTGACGGTGTGAGTGAACACGAGAGCATGGATGAGAGGAGAAGAAGGGAGGAGGAAGAGGAGGAAGAGCATGCTGCACATGCTGCCCTTTCAGAGCACTGCAACTTCACCCTGGAGGAGGTGAATGAAGGGCTGATACAGGAAGTTCTCACAAACTTCTCCCTCTGGCTTTGCCCCAGTCTGATAGAACCTTATTCTGGCTTTGCCCCAGTCTGATAGAACCTTATTTTGGCTTTGCCCCAAGAGGAAAAAAGAGTCATAGTTCCTTGATTATGACGGCTCAATTCTTCACCTTCTAATCTGATTTGTTTGCAGATTAAAAGCCTGATGGAATATGTGACATCTTTGCATACAGAATCGCAGGCATGTATAATACACTTACACGCATGCATGAACAATACTCAAATGGTACCTGTGCAAACAGGAAGGACAACATGTGGCAAGAGGCAGAGCATGTACGTGTGTGCGTGTGTTTGTGTGTGTGTGCAGGATGCAAATGATTCAGGAGGCTAGCACTGTGAAAAGTCACATACTCAACAAACGCCAGGAACTGTTGAAAAGAACATGTGCCTCATCATCTCTGAATTCACATTCGCCATCTCTGAATTGCCTAAACATGTATAAACTGACAGTGAGTCTATTGCAGCTCCTCATATCTACTGTACCATTTCAGGCATGAAAACAAAAGAGAAAGAATGAAGTATTTGACCAAATGTAAGAGAGACAAGAGAGAAAAAATGATAGGAAGAGAGAAGAGAGCAAGAGAGAGAGAGAGAGAGAATGAGATACATGCACACATGAGAAAGAGGGGGAGAGAAGGCAAGAAGGAGGAGGGATACAGAAGAGATAAGGAGAAATTGAATGAGGGAGATAGGGAGAGGGATGGAGGGAGCGAGGGACGAGTGAACTGTGTATGTACCTCTAAGCCCAAAGAAGCCAGAAGGTCAGACATCAGAGGCAGGACATAATTGAGATGCCCTAGTGGGACTCTCTAACTTTCACTCACTTTTTCTCTCTCTTTCTTTCTTTCTCTCCCTCTAACTCACTATCTCTCTTTCAAACTTTCTCTGTCTTTCTCTCTAACTCTCCCTCTCCTTCTCTCTCTCCCTCTCTAATTCTCTCACTCTTCCTCTATAAGTCTCTCTCTCTCTCATTCAACTCTCATGCACACACCGGATCCTGGCAGAACCCTGTCCGTATAACACCTGTTCACTGCTCCCTTATGGTGAGGTGTCAGCTTTAGTGAACCCCTCCAGTTTGATCTCTATATAAACCCAACAAAGCTATTTACAATCAGTGACATCTGACCAAAGACACCCTTCAGCTCAGACAGACCATTTAATGACACACAGGAGCCTACCCAAAGCATTCTGGGAAAGATTGCTGTTTTTTTATTATTTCAAGCACCCTCATAGACATACACACACCTGCATACACACACATACACACACAAACACACAGCAGTCTTACAATAGGGGAGAAAAAGACAGATGCCAGAGTTGAAGGACACTGGCCCTGGGCAAGGAGACTTCTGGAAGGACAGCACACACAGACGTGCACACACACATGCACACACGCAGACATGCACACACACATGCAGATATGTATGCAGACAAACAGACACATTCGCATGCACACACACACACACACACACACACACACACACAAACACACACACAGTCTCATTAGGCTGTTCTCAACCCTGTGGGGTAGCAGTGGGCCAGTGGGCTTGGTGGCACTGAGCCTGGTTTCCTCAGGCAGGCCCTCCCTGTGCCATTTACACACACACGAGCATGCACACACACACCACACATACACACACGCTCAAACACACACACACACGCACGCACAAACACACTCCTGTACACACACACACCTGTCTCCACCACCTCCACCTCCAAACTTCTTTACCCTAGCCAACAGCGTTCTCTCAAAGGGAATAAGGTCACCCTGATCACCCCTCCCTCCCGCTCCTCCACCCTGCTCCACCCACCGCCGGATCCCAGCACCACACCCAGCAGCCCAGCCAGCCTGCTGTGCCCATAGGCCCTGACCCGTATGCAGTGTGCTCCCCCAGACTGGGCGCTGGCGTGGCGGGGAAGAGGAAGCGCTCGCCTCCCCCCACCGCCCGCTCCTTTCAGCACGAGGACATGCAGGAAACCAGAGTGTGTGTGTTAGACGGCATGCGAACACACACACACAGCTATAGAGCGCGAGAGCGCGCGCATACAGGACAGCACTAGACAGAGTACGAGCGCGAGAGGGAGGGCGGGAGGGAGAGAGAGGGAGAGAGGGAGAGAGAGAGAGAGAGGGAGAGAGAGAGAGAGAGGGAGAGGGAGAGAGAGGGAGGGAGAGAGGTGCCGAGGTAGAAGCTAACGGTGTGCAGCACGCAGCTGAGCTGTGATTAATGTAACATGCAGCCAGCAGGGGGGAGATAATGCCATTTGAAATGGTTTATTTCATAAATCTATTCTAAAGCCCTCTGTTTCCCAAGCCTCACCTGCTACTGACACACATGCACGCACACGCACATACACACACACACACACACGCACACACACACATAAACACTGCAGGTAATGATGTTGGAACTCAGGAAGAAGAGCAAAAGCTCTCTCTCACATACACACACACACACACACACAAGGAGGTAAAGAGAGACAGAGAGCAAGGGCGAGACTACAAAGGCCAAGAGGCGGAGAGCATGTGAGACGAGGAGGAGAAGGGCGAGTGTGAGCAAGCGGAGGCGAGACGCTGGGTGAGAGAGCAACATCAAACAAGGGAACTTGTGTAAACAAAAAGCGGCGGAATAATCAACAAACACTCAATTCCCCACCGTCCTTTGCTGCGCACACACAGCCAATAGCCTCCCAGCTCAGAGGCTCCATTAATAACCTAGCGAGCTCTGGTAGCCAGGCCATTAAAGCAGCGGAGACGGCGCGAGGGAGGAGGAGGAGAAGGAGGAGGAGGGAAAGAGGGAGGTAAAACATGAGTTCAACAGAAATAATTCCAATATCCATTCTGGACCTAAATGCAGGCGGGCCCTTGTACGGGGGCAGGTGGTGAAATTAGTTTACTCCAGTGAGAGTTGTGGTAATGGCAGCCAATGAGATTCCTACGCACTGCACAGTCTCTCGATGAAATAATAATGTGTGAAAAATAAACCACGGAATAATTTCCCGCCGTTCTACTCAGAGATGATACATGTCCTTGGAGTTGGGTCAACCAAACAGGAGCATTACAAGCCAAGGCTTTGAAAGCGGCTGTTCGGGCAGCTGTCCTAGTGGCCATTTTATCTTCCTAAATGAGTTAAATAAATAAACAAACAGATAGATGTGACAGCAAAGCATTCTGAGGCCTCAGTATTCCTGGTGCCCGTTTGCAGCTACTCGGGAGTCGGTCGTTTGATTTCCTCAGTCTCTGCTCTTTCCAGGCTGGTGGAGCAGCCTTGCTGAAGCATGAGAGGTCCGCACTGCCTCTGGTCAATCACAGGCATGAAATGCTACAGGGTCCGAAAGCAAAATATTTACACAGCGCAGAAAAATTCAGAGAGTGTTACTGCGCACTGGAAATAAAAAAAAAAAACAGAGGCCCTTAAAGCCAGTGCCATCTTACTCTCAGCTGAGTCCAGTATAGATTTGGGAAGACATCAATAAATCTGTCAGGATGAGAGCTGATCTAGAGTCAGCTGAGTGCAAGCGCATGCTGTCCTTAATCACTACGGACCTGGAGGCAGAGCTGACCCAGGATCAGCGCTTTGGCCAGGGCTGCGGCTCTGGCTTTAGACGGGCGTAGAGCTGAGAGCCGATGCTCAGACTCGCAGGCAGAATGTCTGTCTCTGTTAGGACAGCAGAGCCAGACACCGTCCTGCCTGCTGTTTGGATACGGCCATGTCTCAGCGGACAGCAGACAGACGCCATGTCTATGGCCGTGCAGATTAGTATGTGTGTGCTCGCGCGCGCGTGTGTGTGTGTGTGTGTGTGTGTGTGTGTGTGTGTGCAAGAGACACCAAAGTGCACCGGAGACACCTTGCTGTTAGTTTATGTGTTGCTACGGGGATGAGGTCAGGACACAGACACGGTCGCCTGGGATGGAATGATGAACACCACCACAACGCAGGGCAGCTCTCTCCCGAGGCCACTTTCATGTTCTCATTCAACCAGCGCAGCTGCAATCCCAGCTGTGCCATGTGCCGCCTTTAGCTAGAGGTCCTTGAGAATGTGTTCCTTTCTCAAAGAAGAGCCCACGTCCTCCACCTTCCCCTCACCACCCCACCACACGGCAGCCAATCAGAGCGGACAGCCGTCCAACGCGTTTCAGGCACACTGCGGTTGCGACCAGTGGACGTGGGGACGAGAGAGCTGTGTTGGGGGCCTCATGCAAGCGGGAAACGTGGGTGTGACTCCCTCCTGCCAGGCTGGAATAATGAGAGCCCCAATACACAGAGGAGCCTGAGAAGAGCACTGGCAGAAACCACAGAGAGGGAAACAGCAGTGCTCATCTTCACCTGTCCTCTCTCACGCACGATGGGGTCAGACATGCCACGCACCGAAAGGACAGAGAGACCTTCAAAGGGCCAGGAGAAAAGGTGCGAACGACTCCACGGGCTTCGTTTCCGTTCGTTTCCTCGTTTACCGTGTGAGAGTTGTGGAGTCACAGGACACAGAGGCATCTCCGCATTCAACGGCAAGTGTGAGCCAGGCCTTAGGACTCTTGTGTCAGCTAGAAGCACTGATCTCAGAAGCCACATCTGACCTGAGATCAGCTGATATGCCGAGAGCCACCTTCATTTACTTCAGGCTAGAAAAGTAAAATACCGCACCACCCCTCCACCGCTCCACTCCTCCACCCCGCCCCACCACCCTTGAGGAGGCACGATATCTCAGGTGGGGAAGCTGGCAGTCTGGCCTCGTGCGTCATCGGCGGTGCCTCTAAGCCACGCGGCTCTGTCCTCCACGGAGCGACACCTCTGGGCCCCCGTAGTCTGGGGCAGAGCACGGTCTCCCTCCCAGATAGCGTGCGGCAGCGAGGCTGCACCTGGGCCGTCCCCGCGCCGTCCCCGTGCCGTCCCCGCGCCTCTCTTCAGAGCCGAGCAGACGCAGGAGAGCCCGGCCCAGGCCTAATTACCTCCGCTTAATTAGTGAGGGGGGCCAAAGCTCGGCGGGGCACCTGCAGGCTTAATTCATACGCTGACAGGGAGGAACAAGTGTTAATGTGCTGTATTTATGATAATACTCCCACAGTGTGTGTGGGGGAGGTAGCACCTGAGAAGGCTTCCCGGCCCACAGGATAAGCACAACTGCAGTGCTGAGAGTCAGTTGATGAGAACCTCAGTAAGAAAAGCAGCAGTACGGCAAAAGATGGGAGTGATGGTTGAATTGTGCAATGTGGTCACAAAAGAGAGAGAGAGAGAGAGAGATACAAATATACAAAGAGATACAGATCACAGAAGAGATGGAAGGGAGTTTTATGGCGGGGCTGGTCGTGTGGTTTGGGTGTGAGTGGAGGGAAACTAGCTCTCTTACTCTAACTCATGAACTAGCCGCATGATAAAAACATCAGCGCTGAGCTGCTTCCTGTACCTCGTACTGTTGTTGTATGAACATACCCTATGTGTGTGTGTGTGTGTGAGTGTGTGTGTGTGTGCTGAGCACAGTTCCCTTTTTTTTGCTTGCCCTCTTGTTCTAGAAAATTAATGTGTGTGTGCAGAATATAATCCATCACAAACTGAAAGCTGAGGTCATTCAGGAAATGATAGCAGGTAAGATTAGGTCTCTCCTTCATAGAAACACACACATACACACACGAACATGCGCGCACACATAAATACACGCACGCGCACCCACGTACACACACACACACACCCCATCCCTTGAAGGTGGGTATAGGAGCACAGGGGTTGCCAGACCCACAAAGACCCAACTTCTTCATCCTCCTTGTCTCGACTTTGCTAAAGTAAAAGAAGATGTCTCCAGGTTTAAATGTGGGCCACACTCATCCCTTTGATGAAATCCAAACCCCAAACCTCTGAGATCGTGTCACTGACTCCTCAACGGTGCACTGCCACCAACGCATTAAACCTGAGAACACACAGTCAGAACAAATGGACTTCCCAGCATGCCCTGTGCGTGTACACCAGGAGCCCTGGTCCAAAGAGAATCGCAGAATATCAGCCGCTGACCTTCATACTGAGGGACTGATTCAATTAGAGGCCTTACGACATATCTAACTACGAGGTGAGGTAATCTAATATACGGGGTGAAATTAATGATAAACTCTCGCCAGTACGGATCTGTCCCTTTTGCAGGGACTGTCTCCAGGGGAATCAGTAAGTGACCACCCAAGGCCAAAGTAATCACACACACACACAGCTGGTCAATACTGAATCAGGCTCTCCTGCGCCACCAGAGCAAGGTCCTCACACATTAATCCCATGCATTAATTATTGACACTAAATTTAATTTCTAAGCCAAACACACACCAATCCGCTGTTCTGGCTTTTAATAATGCATACAAGCAGCATCAGGCATAATCATATTGCTATTGATTAATAAACAACAACTAAGAGCAGCCGGGCATACCCGATGACCCACAGACATATCACCTTCATATCAGCGAGGCACTGGGGTCAGGGGTCA
Source organism: Brachyhypopomus occidentalis (assembly GCA_020368025.1). Taxonomy (NCBI): domain Eukaryota; kingdom Metazoa; phylum Chordata; class Actinopteri; order Gymnotiformes; family Hypopomidae; genus Brachyhypopomus; species Brachyhypopomus occidentalis. Next base: position 2,401,123 of record JAGXOD010000045.1, on the reverse strand, counting down.
TGTGTTGGGGAGGCTATACCGAGATCTCCAAGCGAGCAAGCTTGATTTGCATAGCTTGTTCACAGACAGCACATCCACAGACATCGTCCAAGGTGAAAGAAAAGACAAACGAATCAAAAGGGGGAGAGAGAAAGTGGGAGTCATTCGAGGTGGGGTCAGACCCTGTCGCACACCCCTAACACCCCCCCCCCAACGATCTCCGCTTCTATTTATCTAATGCTTGACGGGGGGGACGGACGTCTGAGGAATGTCCTCTGGTGAAAGGGGGCAGCGCTGTAGGGGGAGAGAGGCAGGGCTGCAGGGCTGGGGATCATCTTTAACACTTAGCCCAGCCCGGATCACAGGGCGCTTCGCCTGCCTCCGCCGGCGGCGCTTACGCGCGCGAGAGCCATCAGTCTGCAGCAACGCCAGACACAGCCATCTCAGCACCTTGATTTATGAAAATAATGAAATATGTATGGCTGACAGCTTGAAGGATGGCCGCTGAGGTTTTATTCTAATGCACTTGTCCTCTTTGCAAATCACCCATCACCCGTGGCACGGCGTGCCGCTGCTCCGCAGGCTTGCCGAAGGCTGCTAGCGCACACGGCGAAAGGCTATCGGCACCACCGCCGCCACAGCCACCGTCACCGCGGCGAAGACACGTGGGCCTCGCGCGACTTCCCTCAGCATGGCTGTGAAAGCCCTGTGACAGATGATGGCTGGGATTTTGACTTTTGATTTTGACTGGGAGGCTTCTAAACCTCCACTGGGCCTGCTGAGCGTGCGGGCTGTGGGCTGTTTAATGGGTGGGGGCGGAGTTAAGACTGGGCCGTTTAATGGGTGGGGGCGGAGTTAAGACTGGGCCATTTAATTGGTGGGGGCGGAGTTAAGGCTGGGCCGTTTAATGGGTGGGGGCGGAGTTAAGGCAGGAGTGACGTCACAGGCTGTGCAGGCCAGTCCGAGTGCAGGCACGACATGCAGTGGCAAAGCTGAGACCTTCCGCGGGCTGCTTAGTAAATATCGCTAGTATCACCCGGGCCCCATCTCTGATGCACCACATTATCCGGAGCAGCTCTCTTTAACGAATCGGATTATGAAAAGCTCATATTAAAAGCCTCTCACATAACAAAGAGCTCAATGGGCCGCGTCTGGCTCTTTCACCTCCTGTCTGATGCCTCAATGAAAGAGCCACGGTATCATTGAGCAGAAGCCCACCTCGCTGGCCACTAAGGCAAAGGGCTGCCACTGTAATCTAATAGATATTGTATTGCTTACAGCAGTACATGCACGGGGAGTGGCGCTCTTTTCAATGGGCCCTAAATGGGAGATGAATAGAGTCAGGCATTCTGAAGGACGCCTAAACTTAATTTGAGTGAGTTAAAAGGTTGGAGATGGTATTGAGCGGCTTCCAGGGGCCTGGGCGTTAGCAGGGCCGTTTCGTCTGCGTTTCAATGGGCTCTTCCCCCCTGTTAAAGGCCTCCTCGCCAGGCCCATCTCATTTCCTTTAAAAGCCCATGCAGCACCTTAAAGCATTATTAAAACAGTGTGAGAGCAGGGGGCCAGGCCCGTGGGCCCGGCATGCGGGCGCACCCCACGGACGGACACTTAGTGCAAGACGGGGGAGGGCCGGGAAATCTATGGTATAGATAATGAGAACGATGATGGGGGTGATAGCTTGGAATCAATATGGCTCTTAAACCGAATCCATTGTTTTGAGATATATTACATCCTCCTGTCAGGCTCTTTAAGGCCGTCCCAAAGGCCCCCGCACATCACTGCACGCCGTTTCTCTGCAGCTCGTAGCAACCTGGTGGATGAGAGCTGCTCCGAGACTCTCCATGGGTGAGGTTCTCCTAGGACAGATAGGAGAATCATCCAAAGCGTATTATCCATGTCAATATTCCCCCTGGCATTTCCATCATCTACCAGCAACTACTAATATGCAGCATGACTGAAGTGACACTGATTGAAATGCTTTTCCCCAACTGCTATTCAGCATGAACACAAGCGGCTCGACACGGCATTGGCCTCATCCTTCCCTCTTCAACTTCCACACCAGCTAAAAATATGCGAGGACTCCCAAGCTAAGATAGAGCCTGCTGACTGAATGATCTAGTGCTGTTTGTGAAGTCAGGAAAGGCCAGACTGGAGTGGAGCTGGCAGGTGATAAAGACTTTAAAGCCTCCGGTTAGGAGGAGTGGGAGGAGGCGGTGTGCAGATGTCATTCAACACAGCCCCTTCTACACTGCTCTCAAATTAGACGCAAAGAACCACTCTCCCCCCCCTCCTCCTCCTCCTCCTCCCACTCTTCCTCCTCCTCCCCCTCCTCCTCCTCCTCACCATCAGCTGGGTCAGAGGCATGTGAAACGGGGCCCTACCCCCTCTTTGATTCAGTCTGATAAGAGGAGGAGGTGGTGCTAGGCTAAATCTCCGCATGCTAGCATTCACGCGCTCCTTTCATGTATTATTTAGCGCTGCTTCGTCGTCAGTGGAGCGCTTGCATTGCTTTTGTAAGCCATGCTTGTGTTAATGAAGGAGTGGGGTGTCCCTGCAAATAGGCTATGAGCCTCTGTATCAGTTTCACCGGTGCTGGTTGCAGCCTGAGGCCCCGTGTGCTTGCGCTGTGGTTCCTGCAGTTTTAATGGAGGGGAGCTGTAAGTTGAGCTAAAAACTCAACTGTGGAAACTTGAGCTACTTTCACACTTACTTCATAAGCAGCCATGCTACATAATGTGATCAAAAGAATCAGCAGGGTGTACACATCATGTTCCTGCTCCTCGATCATGTATTAGGACACGCCCCATTTGACACTCCCCATTGGACACACCCTTTTGTTAGGCACTACCGTTTTGAGACTCCGGCAGACCAGCAGACAGGGAGAGCATCGCTACGAACAGCAGAACCATAATGAGATTTATGAAGAGTGGTCACTTTGTATGCCAGTAGTGCAGCCCCAGATCCAGGCTCTGGGAAAATCCACACCTTTTATAGATCACACAATGGATGGCATAAAAGGGTTTCATCGTAGGATAAATCAAACGTCGAAATGCAAGAGCCACGCAAGAGCTCCATGTGCATCAGAACAGGAGAAACCAGCTCCTCCTCCTACATCTACAGAGGAATGTAGAACTTAATGGCATACACGATAATTTACCAGGAAATGTAAAATATTCATAAATATTGAATTAATCATTTATAACACATCTTTAAATTAACATGTGTCCTTGAAGTTTTAGATGCTGGGGATCCTCTCTGTAGACCAATTCCCGCATGGAAGTTTTATATTGCTACTAGCATCATCTCAACAGCTAATGCCCTACGAATATTTGACTGGGATTCAGATGATGTCATAAGTAACAAAAAAGAAGTGGAACTCATTTCAAATACTGGGAGCAACATTTCTGAGTGTGTAAATAAACGCGCAGCGGCGAGGCGCTGGATAAGAGGGTTTGTGGGAAGTGAACATGGCGTGACGGCAGCGAGAGGGGGGGGGGGGCTTAAACTCTGCTTCCTCAGTCGTCACGGGGACAGCAGGGACCGCAGGCCCTCCGGACACACAGTGACACCACATGGACGTCAGGGCCAAAGAGTCTGGAGAGCTGAGCCAGAAAGAGGCTGAGCACTTAAGGGCTTAGTGCGCGATGATCTCAAGATGAGGCTCGGCTGATAGTTAATCACAGGTTTCAAGCAGGTAATTACAGGTGAGAGGACAGAGTGAAACAGACAGACCAAAGAGTAAAACATCTAGTGTTTAACAAATGTCACAGAGAAAAACGGCTTCGCCTTTTACTGTATCATCAAAGCTGTAAGCTACAGAACTGTTAAGTAGCACTTACAGCTAGACAATAGTTTCAAACTGATGTTAATACAGTGATCATAGTTCTGCTCTCCATCTACTACAAAACTCCAGTTAACCTGTGCTGGCATTAACATCCAGAACGCAGGTGTGATATACTGATCATCCAGGACACAGGTCTAATATACTGATCATCCAGGACACAGGTCTAATATACTGATCATCCAGGACACAGGTCTGATATACTGATCATCCAGGACACAGGTCTGATATACTGATCATCCAGGACACAGGTCTGATATACTGATCATCCAGAACACAGGTCTAATATACTGATCATCCAGGACACAGGTCTAATATACTGATCATCCAGGACACAGGTCTGATATACTGATCATCCAGGACACAGGTCTGATATACTGATCATCCAGGACACAGGTCTGATATACTGATCATCCAGGACACAGGTCTGATATACTGATCATCCAGGACACATGTCTGATATACTGATCATCCAGAACACAGGTCTGATATACTGATCATCCAGGACACAGGTCTGATATACTGATCATCCAGGACACAGGTCTAATATACTGATCATCCAGGACACAGGTCTAATATACTGATCATCCAGGACGCAGGTCTGATATACTGATCATCCAGGACACAGGTCTGATATACTGATCATCCAGGACGCAGGTCTGATATACTGAATGAACATCTACATGAAAAGCTCATCCATCCAATCCTGAATGTATATGTTCATACTGAGGAAAGACAGGAATTCCATCAAGACAGTTTAGACCTTCCTGAAAAGAGTTTCAAACGGAGGGATGAAAACAATTTTGCCGATGTAAGCCCAGCCTTTCTGTACAAGGCCTTCCCGGGCAGTGATAAAATAAGTGTCCGGCAAATTAACGAGTAATCCCCAATATAACATCGGGGGAAAATCAGATAGAATAATTCAGTGATCACACACGCACAAACACAAACACACACACTTTTTTCTCATTAGGGAAGAAATATATGTAATGCAAAGTGTGTGTGTGTGTGTGCGTGTGTATGTGTGTGTGCGTTTGTGATTGGAGAAGCCTCTCCAGCCCTTGAAGGACATGAGGAATTAGCACAGAGCACTCTAATGAAAAGCTTACACATTCTACACATTCTACAGGAATTAGCGCTATGCGGAAAACATGCACTGCATCGATTACTCTGCATTTTATTGTCCAACTTGTCTTGGAAACATATAAATATATATTTAATACAATTGATCATGGAGATCAGTTTGAAGGCAGTGTTCTGTCTTGGCTGCTCAGGACCATTTGACAAGACGGTCCATAACATAGGCTAGGAAATAGATTTCAACACGGAAACACAAGAGGCTGACAGAGTGGGACACGCTGAGCGGACAGATCTGTCTTGCATGGACAGAATTCACAAGTATGTGGGTAGCTCTGTGGCCCACTGTGTCTTCACAGAACCACCATGCTCTAGTTTTTGCTTGTGTGTTTTGTGGAGGGTTTTTTTTTTGTGGAAAAGCTTCGGTGAGCCTTGGTCATGAGGAGTCGTACAAGTGAGAGCCCGTGGTCTTATCCATGGTTACCTTTTGAAGACCACAAGAAGCCATGAGTCCCCCGCAGGTCTCCTGGGAGTGGGGAGCAGAGTTCTCCCAGTGGGCACAGAGCAGCATGCATAGTCATAGAGCAGTGTGAGTGGTCATAGAGCAGTGTGTGTGGTCATAGAGCAGTGTGAGTGTTCATAGAGCAGTGTGAGTGGTCATAGAGCAGTGTGAGTAGTCATAGAGCAGTGTGTGTGGTCATAGAGCAGTGAGTGGTTATAGAGCAGTGTGTGTGGTCATAGAGCAGTGAGTGGTTATAGAGCAGTGTGTGTGGTCATAGAGCAGTGAGTGGTCATAGAGCAGTGTGCGTGGTCATAGCAGTGTGAGTGGTCATAGAGCAGTGTGTGGTCATAGAGCAGTGCGAGTGATCATAGAGCAGTGCGAGTGGGCATAGAGCAGCGTGAGTGGTCATAGAGCAGCATGAGTGGTCATAGAGCAGCATGAGTGGTCATAGAGCAGCATGATTGGGCATAGAGCAGCGTGAGTGGTCATAGAGCAGCGTGAGTGGTCATAGAGCAGCATGAGTGGTCATAGAGCAGCATGATTGGGCATAGAGCAGTGTGAGTGGTCATAGAGCAGCATGAGTGGTCATAGAGCAGCATGATTGGGCATAGAGCAGCGTGAGTGGTCATAGAGCAGCGAGAGTGGTCATAGACCAGCAAGAGTGGTCATAAATCAGCGTGAGTGAGCATAGAGCAACGTGAGGGGGCATAGCTTGGGTGGTCATGGCTCGGGAGACCACAATAAGAAGGGGATTGAGGAGGAAGCAGGCGAAGAATGACCATTGGTGCTTTCTCCCTGGGGGTTAGTGAACCACGGACCACTATAGCCTTCACACATTCACAGACACCATGCACAGAACCCAAGCATTCTGAGCAGTGCCAGACAACCTCATCCTCACAGACCTCCGGCGCTGACGTCTGAATCAATGGGTGAAGTGGAAAGGAGAAGGTGCCCTGCTCTGCTCCGCTGTGGTGCACAGCACAGCAGAGAGGGAAGAAACGTCAGGACCACGACTCCTGGAGTTCCGAGAGCGGAGATGTCCGGGAGCGCCGTGTGGCGCTGGACGGTTTAAGCCGCGCTTGAAAACAAGATATTCAAAGAGCCCTCGGGGTACGTAGACGGCCACTCAGGAGAGAGAGACAGAGGGAGACAGAGGGAGACAGAGGAGGCTGTAGGGAACTCTAGGAGAGTGACAGGGAGAAAGAGATCCAGGCAGAGGGGAAAGGTGCAGTTTGTCATCGTGTTGGTAGGATGAGGAGCTTGACCGAAAAGCCGTTTATCCATGCGCGCTGCTGCTCCAGCTTTATCCCCCCACAGGAGCAGCCCCTCCACTTCCAGCCACGTGACTCCAGGAACATGGCAGTTTCCTCATTCCAGCTGACTCCATATCACCAAACAGGCACTTAACCACAAGAGACCCAGCTGGTTAAATAAAGGGACAGCAGCTAACCCTGTAAACACTGGGCGTCCACGGTTACTGAGCGGGTACTGTACTGCGTACCATTAGATCCAACTGGATTTTCTCCAAATGCCCATCACGGTAGTAACAGAGTTGGAGATCACTGAACAAACCTATGCAGCTGCTTGCCTTACTAAGCAAGAAGTGTCCTTTTACAAAAAGGTGTGCTGGTGTAGGTGCAGACTGGTGCATTTAGACAAACCCACTTAGACAAGTGCCCATTAGTTATCTCAGTTTGACCTAAACATTCTTATGTGGAGTCCTCAAAGTCAAGAACTCCACAGCTCCAAATGCGTGCCTTACATCATGGTTACACACTGCCACTGTATTTAGATATAGTATGAAAAATAGTCTGACAGTGATGGAGTCTTGGAGACTGAAATATAGGCCCGTTAGCCTCTACTCGTGGATAGGCTCTCAGTGCATTCCTCTAGTTGGATTAGAGAGAGAGAGAGAGAGAGAGAGAGAGAGAGAGATGGAGGAAGGAAGAACAAGGGAGACAGAAGGAGAGGGAAGGAGACAGAGAGAGTGAGAGAGAGAGAGAGAGAGAGAAGACAGGGAGAACGAGGGAGAGCACATTTCTCCTCAACTGTCAGGCTGTCAGAGCCCATGAAGACTGCATTCATCATATCAGCACAGTGTGTGTGGAGGATTTTCATCTGAGAGACAGCAACAGTCTACATCTTATTTATCTGTAATACGCATGTCTCCACTTCCCTCCTCGTTCTCTGCCTCTGTCCTCTTTTTTCAACTGTGGTGACAAAACAAAAAAAAAAAAGATACATCAAGGTCTCTTTGAAATGTTCAACTCCGCACCATCCTCAATTTGCTACGTGACCCCCAAGTTCAACCCCATGAAATCCATTTCTGAATAAGGTAGAGGAAGCTGTTTTGCAAACATGAAGATCAACGGGTCATGTGGCAGTAGAATGAGTGCAGAAGCAGAGAGGACGAGTCCCAGCCACTAGTAGGAGGGCCCAGCACTTCCCCCACGAGTCCCAGCCACTAGGAGGAGGGCCCAGCACTTTACCCACAAGTCCCAGCCACTAGTAGGAGGGCCCAGCACTTCCCCCACGAGTCCCAGCCACTAGGAGGAGGGCTCAGCACTTTACCCAACAGTCCCAGCCACTAGGAGGAGGGCTCAGCACTTTACCCAACAGTCCCAGCCACTAGGAGGAGGGCCCAGCACTTTACCCAATAGTCCCAGCCACTAGGAGGAGGGCCCAGCACTTTACCCAATAGTCCCAGCCACTAGGAGGAGGGCCCAGCACTTTACCCAATAGTCCCAGCCACTAGGAGGAGGGCGTAGCACTTTACCCAATAGTCCCAGCCACTAGGAGGAGGGCCCAGCACTTTACCCAATAGTCCCAGCCACTAGGAGGAGGGCCCAGCACTTCGCCCACAAGTCCCAGCCACTAGGAGGCGGGCCCAGAACTTCACCCACAAGTCCCAGCCACTAGGAGGAGGGCTCAGCACTTTACCCACGAATCCCAGCCACTAGGAGGAGGGCGTAGCACTTTACCCACGAATCCCAGCCACTAAGAGGAGGACCCAGCACTTTACCTACGAGTCACTGTGGCTGGGGGCAGAGGTGGCCTGGGGGGTTAATAGTCCAGGGAAGACATGCCTGGTTCTAGTGAGATGCACGAACACACTTGGCAGCCAATTCTGCGTCGAAGCTTAATACCCTAAGGGGTGGAAGGACATCGTGTAATCTGTATTCAGTCCTGACTTTGTCCACATCTGATACGCAACATTAGCCACTAACTCTCTCTATAGACTAGTGTCCTTCAGTTTATATTACTTTATGTTAATAGAAAAAAATTACATACAACATCATTTGTCATTGTTAGGAGGGGCTGTGGACGGCTGATTTATATGCATGTGTTTATGGGTTATGGGGGCAGCGTGGGGGCCACAGAGGGAAGGAGCTGGTCTGGAGCGCGCAGGTGCCTGGGGAGAGGTGCTCACAGTGGGCCTTGGTGAAGGCTGTGCTCCTCCTGCTCCGTGACCTCTGCATGATCCCTCCACCCATCACCAACTGCGGGTTCCGCTGCGCCCCGTGTCTGGGCTCCGTGGACGTCTGCGGGTCATCCTGCTGTCTGAAAGCCTGTCTGACGCCAGCCCACGCCACACGGCCTGTCCGACCCACCCAACCTCGCACGCTCCTGTGTCAAACGTCACGCGCAGATGAACCCAGGCGACCTTTAACCCCCACTTCCTCAAAAAATCACCAGGATGGCACTAAGAGAGGCAGACGGGTTAGTCAGACAGCCGTCTTGCTGATCAATACAGTGTGTGTGTGTGTGCGCACACAGACTGCAGGAGAGCTGTCTGGAGCCATCGTGCAGTAAAGCATCTTAGAAGACACATACACATGCGCACACTTGCACACATTACAAAGGGCGAGAGGCTGAGATTCTCGCACGCTGCCACGTGTGCATAATCTATAAAGTTCTAAAGATTTATGAAACGTACCTTCTGTTTTGCTTTCATTTAGTCAACATTTCATTCGTTTAACCTTTGATATCATGCATGTGTGCAAGTGGAAAAAAAACAACTTAAAAAACATGACTTAACATGAAAGAAGAGCTGTGATTCCCTAACAGACACGTGAACAGACTGCTGTCTTCATTCAGGAGTCCTCTGTTAATTAATAGTCTCTAATTGTTCCTACATTAATTACAAACGGCTTTGCACAGCGCTGCACTGTGATAGGCTTCATTGCAAGAACTCATGCGTGCTAATTGGATTTAATGTGTAATTATTTTCACATTCTTTGTAGTCTTAACCTTTTCCTCCAAACCCGCTACATTTACATAAAGGATTATAAATGACATTTAAATATCAGGTTATATTTCATAATTCCTTTAGAATAATGTGCTTTGTATACTTAAGATACTGTAGTAAAAGTCTACCAAGATAAGATGCTGAATCGAACTGTTTCTCTAAGATTCCAATATTTTAACGGGAGCAAACGGCATTCACACATCACATTTCATCCTTTATCTCATCCGATCTACAGATGGCACCAATGACAGTGTTATGACATGACATGCCTAATGATTGGAGACTATGACACTTCCCTTTGATAAAAATAGATAGATAGACAGATAGACAAACAGATAAGCAGATAGATAAGCAGATAAACAGATAGATAAAAAGATAGATAATCTATATAAACTGCAGAGTTTACAGCAGAGTGGGAAAACCCGCTCATGGTGCCTCCGTATGGAAGTCAGTGTCTTTGTTACCGTGACTCTCAGAGGCTGTATGAATTGATCTGGCTGTGAGCCTTCGTCTCCGTGGCAAAGCAGGGGTGTGTGTTGGGAGCAGACAGGGCTGTACAGGCCATCTGCTCTGGGCCAGGCTGTGGAAGGTATGGATTGGTATTTGGGAGAAGTGATGGTGTGCTTCATCACGCTGATATTTCTATAGGTGAAGGGGATTGATGCCTCTAACGACCCAAAGCAAAGTGCGATGACATCATGTTGATTCCATCATAGCCATGTACTAAAAATGCAGAAAAGGCAGAAGAGAGAGGGAGAGAGATATGAAAAAGGAGAGAGAGAGAAGTAGGAGGTTGGGGTGAGAGAATGGAAGAGAGGGAGGGAGAGAGGAGTCGGTGGGACAGAGAGAAGTGTGACGGACAGAGGGGAGAGAGAGAGAGAGAGAGAGAGGAGGAAAGGATTGGAAAGGAGAGAGAGAGAGGAAGAGTGGGAGGGAGAGAGAGGTGGAGAGGGAGAGAGGAGGAGAGGGAGAGAGAGCAGTCTTCTAGATTATAGCAACGCAGCGCGCCGACAGTTTTCCAACGGTGTGACTCACAGGGTGAAGGCTAAGCAGTCGCGGCCTGACCCCTCTCCCCTTCCCAGAGTACAACACTCTGACACTTTCAGGTCACTCCGTGAGAACAGCGGGGGCTCTGTTGTCTGCTAATGATTTAGCTCAGATAAACTGCAGTGAGAGACACTGGCACCCACCCACCTGCACACACCCCCCCCCCACCCACACCTACGCCCGTGGCTGTGCCCTCGCCGCTCGCCGGGTGGGGGTGAGGGGTGAAGGACGGCGCTGGTGGTGGGAGAGCAGAGGGGATCTCGTTAATAATTCAGCGTGGGGAGAGAGGGCAGGCAGAGCTTGTCAAAGAGTCAATCAAAAGGCCCAGAGCTGAGCAGGGAGAAGGCCAGCCGCATGGGCCAGGTCACGAGCTGTTTGTGCACCACAGAAACCACACACACTCTGCCTCTCAGCAGGACACACACACACACACAGACAGAGAGAGATAAAGAAAAGGGAGAGATCAGATATTCCTACTTGCTCTTAGGAGTGCAGTAGAGAGAAGCGCTCTCACGTGACCCCGTCATACACCCCCCCACAAAGGTTTCCTCCACAGTTTAGTGGAGCTACAGCCTTTTTGTCCTGGGGGGATTGTGCATGGTGCTGTTTGAACAGGCACCAGGCTAAAAGGCTTCACGTGTCGCACTGCACGCTTTGCTGGGCAGCAAATGAAAAGCCGGTCTGTTTACGAAAGAAAACAATTACACTGGGAAAGAATGTAAATAAACAAAGAGGAAGAGGGCATGAGAAGGGGAGGGCCCCCCCCCCCCCCTCTGCCCCCCAGCCTGAGAGGGCCAGACATCGGCCCCATGGCCCACGCGCCTCCATCAGCTCCAGAGGGCCTCCAACCAAGCTGCTCCTCCCTCCTGTCATACTTCAGCTGCCTCAGAGGTCAAGAGCCACCCGTATCATGGCTGGATTGGGTGGAGCTGGGTGTGTGTTATGCAGCGTTGCTTTGCGGGTGGTTGTGCGGGACGTCCTCACACCGTGACTGTGAATGAGGGCCATCCACTCCTCCTTATTATCAATCAGAGTGAGATGGAGTGAGAAAAAGAGAATTGTGTGTGTGGTAGGCACTCTAAGAAGGAGAGAGTGTCAAGTGTGTGTGCTTCAGGTAGGTAATGGAGGGGAGGGAGAAAGAGAGAGATGTGTGTGTCTCAGCTAAGTGATGTACCGAGATGGAGAAAGAGAGATGTGTATATCTCAGGTAATGTGGAGAGGGAGAGAGACAGAGAGATGTGTGTGTCTCGGGTAGGTAATGTACAGAATGAGAGAGAGACGTGTGTGTCTCAGGTAATGTACACAGAGAGAGAGAGAAAGAGAGAGAGAGAGAGAGAGAGAGTTGTGTCTTGGGTAATGTACAGAGAGAGTCAAGAGACAGAGAGATGTGTGTCTCGGGCATATCATGTGGAGAGAGGGAGAGAGAGCGAGGGGTGTGTGTCTCGGGTAATGTCCAGAGAGAGAGACAGAGAGACGTGGGTTTTGGGTATGTTATGTGGTGAGAGAGAGACACAGAGAGATGTGTCTCAGGTATGTCATGTGGAGAGAGAGAGAGAGAGAGAGACGTGTGTCTCAGGTATGTCATGTGGAGAGAGAGAGAGAGAGAGACGTGTGTCTCAGGTATGTCATGTGGAGAGAGAGAGAGAGACAGAGAGACATGTGTCTCAGGTATGTCATGTGAAGAGAGAGTGAGACAGAGAGACGTGTGTCATGTATGTCATGTGGAGAGAGAGAGAGACATGTGTCTCAGGTATGTCATGTGGAGAGAGAGAGAGACGTGTGTCTCAGGTATGTCATGTGGAGAGAGAGAGAGAGAGAGACGTGTGTCTCAGGTATGTCATGTGGAGAGAGAGAGAGAGAGACGTGTGTCTCAGGTATGTCATGTGGAGAGAGAGAGAGAGAGAGACATGTGTCTCAGGTATGTCATGTGAAGAGAGAGTGAGACAGAGAGACGTGTGTCATGTATGTCATGTGGAGAGAGAGAGAGAGACGTGTGTCTCAGGTATGTCATGTGGAGAGAGAGAGAGAGAGACGTGTGTCATGTATGTCATGTGGAGAGAGAGAGAGAGAGAGAGTGTGTCTCAGGTATGTCATGTGGAGAGAGAGAGAGAGACGTGTGTCTCAGGTATGTCATGTGAAGAGAGAGTGAGACAGAGAGACGTGTGTCATGTATGTCATGTGGAGAGAGAGAGAGAGAGACGTGTGTCTCAGGTATGTCATGTGGAGAGAGAGAGAGAGAGAGAGACGTGTGTCTCAGGTATGTCATGTGCAGAGAGAGAGAGACGTGTGTCTCAGGTATGTCATGTGGAGAGAGAGGAGGGGGGAAATGAAAGAGCAATTAGATAAAATGCCATGGATGAAATTTCTCGACTACCTGATTGATCTAAAACGTGTGAGTAAATGTCTGCACCTCAACACTCTCTATATGTGAAAAGCTTCCTGTGTGTCTGTGTATGGCTGCTGGTTCGAGTCCCTCTGCTACCACACACACGTTATGTCGACATTCACCCCGTCACAGCAGATCCACTCTGCCATAGTTACAGCGACCACTTGTGTGCTACACCATTTAATCATCTCAACCACAGAGATCTTTCTAGAGGACTTATGTTTCAGGAAAAAAAACCTTCCTACTGTTCATGTTAATTTTTAGTGTATGGAATGTATATGTATGGATGGATGGATGGTTATACAGGCAACACATAAATACCAGGAAATACAAGCTTGGTGTCCATGAGCTGGGTTAGGGGCGGGTGTGTTGGCTTGCTCTGTTAGAGTGGTGTGAGTATGGTAACTCCATTAGAGGACTGTAGTAGGGTGAGTCTATTGGAGTGTGAGCCCGGGAGCAGTGTCAGTGATGAATGGCTCTGATGCAGTGAGGGAGATAGAGGGGGAACTGTGTGCTTATCCAGCCCGTTGGGCCCTGGGTTTACAGGCACCCTCTGACCTGAATCCAGTTTGATTCTAATGACCTTCAGCCCTCTCCCATCTACACACACACACACACACGCACGCACGCACGGATGCACCCGCACACGCACGCACACACACACACACACACAAAAGCAATGTATGAGAGGCAGGCCGACTCCTCCATTGGACTTAATGGTGTTTTTTTCCAGGTGAGTGAGTTGCCGTTTCTTGTTGAGAGGAGATAGGGAATTAAGATGTTAGGCCAAATGAAGAGTGCTGCTCTGTTAACTGCCCCCTCCCCCCAGCCCCGCCCCCTCACACACCCCTCACATGGGTCAGCCAGCTCCAGCAGCACTTGGCAACCCCTGCCAGATCAATATGGGCAGGGAGGGAAGCGGCGTGCATGACTGTGGCCTCACGTTTGTGTGTAAGTGCTGAATAATCACTGCTGAACTACTGCACCTTCATTTGACTCTTTACTTACGGCATTTCCTCATAAAAAGTCAGTTTGTCTTGGCAAAGAATTCTGGGACAATAGGGGTGATGAGCGAATCTTTCTGATGCTCCCACAGAGACAAAGATTCAGAAGCAGAGGGCCATTCCACCGAAGACGAGTAACAGACCCTATTTTCCACATTCATGCCTGCGTGTGTGTGTGTGTGTGTGTGTAAGCATACACCGCCCAGTCTTTCACTATAATGGCAACATGCTGCACTGTTAATGTGTGAGATCTTGCTGAACTGTTATTGTGTGTGATCTTGTGCTGTGAAGAATTTAGGGCAATAGCTCTTGAATTATGTGCAGTTTAAAATGAACAAGAATCAGAAAAAATCTGGCCACAATTATTTCTAATGCACCATAAAATGAACTCAATAGCTTTACATGATTCCATCTCCATAAGCTCTGAGAAAGGAGCATGTCTGCTGCAGTGGGGCACTGGGGTAATGCTAGCACCAGGTAGTAATTCAGTGCTGTAATGGTGGTATATACTACAGCCACTATATGTAATTGAGTAAAAAAAAATGAAAGAAAGAAAAAGAGAAACAAAATCAAGCCCTCGACAGAAGAAGCCATTAAAGTCAACAGTAATGATAATACGTTCAGTTCCCTGTTTAGACAAGGAATAAAAAACACGCAGCAGAAATCAATTTGTGTGGCGTTTTGGAGCGGAGCAGAGTGGAGCGTGTCGTACAGGACATGTCAGGCTAGGAGACGCTGCTGCTGGCCTGCAGGGGCCTGGGTGATGGTGGAGGGGAGGAGAGGGGAGGAGAGGGGAGGAAAGGAGAGGTGAGGGGAGGGGAGGGGAGGTGCAGAGAGGTCAGGGTTGAGCAGGCCCTCTACCTCTTCTGGTCCGGCACCGCTGCTGGATAGCCACACAGAGGAGGGGCTTTTCAGCCGGAGGCTGGCTACAGGCTGAAGCAGCTCCCGTATCAGAGCCAGAACACAAATACATGGCAACCGTTACGCACACCGAGGACAGGATTCCAGCGGCACGTGGACTTCCCTGCAGCTCAGCATCATGGGACAGATCCTCCCTCCCCACAGACCTGGTGCAGAACAAGGCACTCTCAAAGCAGATGTCCCCGGCAATGAGGGTTGGCCAGAGAGGGAGGGAGGGAGAGAGAGAGAGGTAGAGGGAGCGAGAGAGAGAGAGGGAGAGGGAGCGAGAGGGAAAGGGAAAGAGGGGGAGAAAAAGAGAGGGAGGGTGGGAGAAAGAATGAGAGGAAGGGAGGGAGAAAGAGAGAATGAGAGGAAGGGAGAGAGAGAGAATGAGAAAGAGAGGGAGAGAGAGAGGGAATAAAACGAGGAGAAACAAGTGGCGAAGCAGCACCGTGGGGAGAAGCGGCTGTTGAGAGAGGTAATAAAGCCCCTCCCCCTCCACCACCACCCGGGACTGGAGAGCAATAAGAGAACAGGATAAAAAGCGAGAAAATGAAAGCCTTCTTCTGAAAGAGTGGGCGAATGGAGGTGTACACACACACACACACAGTCTCTACAGTCCTGGAATGAGACAGGAGGCTCCTCTTGAGGTATGACTAGATAGGAGTGGAGGAGTACACACAGAAATGAAGGGAAACTAAAGAAAGCCATTATATTACTCCCCCTGTCTATGATGGAATCCACTGTCCTGGAGAAGTAAAGCTGTTTACACCTCCTCCCTCCTCTCCCACACTCCCTTCCCATCCATCCCAGCTTCCAGAACATTCCCAAATTCCCACCGCTCAGCTCAGTACAGACCCCCCCCCCCACCACCACCATCTCCTCCTCTTTATTAAAAACAAACAGAGCAGGGGGAGCCGGCTAACCCTGGCCCAGGACGCCAGCCACGCCGGGTTCGGCACGCGCCGCACGCAAACGTGCTCATGTTTCATTGTAAATTTATGAAGTCTCCAAGTGCAGAGCTTCCCCCGGGACTGGAGCCCTGCTAAATGAAAGGATCCGGCAGGCCAGATTACCACCACTCTGCTGTCCTCCGATCGCGGAAACGCGGTAAAGCGCAGAGGGCCGGGTGCGGGGCTGCCTTTGATTCTCTGGGACAGGCGGTGGGAGGCGTGTTGTGTGCTGAGCACACACACTCTGAGCTTCGCTTCATTAATTTACGTGGTGTGTGAGTTTGGCCATAGGGGAGGGCTGGAGGGGGATGGACTGGTGTGAGTTTGACCTCAGGGGAGGAGTGGAGGAGGGAGCACCGATGAGAGAGTCTGGGTCCTGCAAAAACGCTACTCTATCACTGCTCTAACGCCACCCCCCCCCCACCCCCGACAGCCATCTAACGCTGCCCTATCACTGCTCTAACACGCCCCCCCACACCTAACGGCCATCTGACACTGCTCTAACTCCACCCCAACGGCCACCTAACGCTGCTCCATCACTGCTCTAATGCCCCCCCCCACCTAACGGCCATCTAACGCTGCTCTATCACTGCTCTAATGCCCCCCCACCTAACAGCCATCTACCGCTGCTCTATCACTGCTCTAACGCCCCCCTCCAAGCTAACAGCCATCTACCGCTGCTCTATCACTGCTCTAACGCCGCCCCCCCTCCCCCCACCTAACAGCCATCTGACACTGCTCTATCACTCCTCTAATTCCCCCCATCTAACGGTCATCTACCGCTGCTCTATCACTGCTCTAACGCCCCCCCCTCCCCCCACCTAACGGCCATCTAACTCTGCTCTATCACTGCTCTAATGCCCCCCCATCTAACGGCCATCTAACTCTGCTATATCACTGCTCTAATGCCCCCCATCTAACGGCCATCTAATGCTGCTCTATCACTGCTCTAATGCCACCCTAATGGCCATCTAACGCTGCTCTGTTACTGCTCTAACGCCCAACCTAATGGCCATCTAATGCTGCTCTATCAATTCTCTAACACCACCCTAATGGCCATCTAATGCTGCTCTATCGCTGCTCTAACGACACATCTAATGCTGCTCTAACAGTTCTGAGGCTGCTCTAATGCTGCTCTAAAGCTGCTCTCATACTGTTCTAAGGCTACTCTAATATTGCTCTAACACTTCTAAAGCTGCTCACACTGTTCTAAACCTGCTCTAATGCTGCTCTAATGCCAACCTATCGGCCATCTAAGACTGCTTTAACACTGATCTCACACTGATGTAACACTGATCTACCACTGCACTAATGCTGGGCATGCCTAGTGTGTAGACTCAGCTGAAAACCTGCCCAACTGGCCTCTGAACTCTCCCATTAGCCTCTTAACCTGCGCCACGGGGAAACTCCCATACCAACACCTCTACCGCAGCTCCAGCATGAACAGAAGGGGAAAAAAGGCACTCGGGTAAACAATCACACCCTTTGCTTAGAAGAACCTAAACTAAATTTATTCATTGGTGCAGTTCATATTAATATTTAGTGGATGATCTCTGGGCAGGAGCTGGTGTGTGAGCAGTGTGTCCGCGGGCTGGGGTGTGGACGGGCGTGGGTTAGCTGTGCTCCAGGACCAGTGTGTGAGAGGCTGGGGGAGCTACCCATGCACTCCTACAGTGTATGGGGCTGTTAATTAAATCTATTCTAGGTCATAAGATAAATGACTGTGACTCTAAAGTGTTCGCCTCACACCAGCTTAAAAAAAAACAGGGCTTTCCGACATTCTGCTACCAGCTTTGATGGATTTAAATGAAAAGCGTCATTAATAAAGTTGAGCGGTTGAGGGTAAAAGTGCACTATTAATAACAGTGCTTTATGACCGCAAGGAATATTGTACATAATAACACAAGTCCCTATCTGAAAAGAGGAGGGGTTTGGGGAAAGCCGTGGCAACCCAGCAGGAACGCACATGGGCATGATGAACAACACGCTCTGGAAGCTTTATCATGTTTGACCTGTCTGCACACAGACTGGAGGGTGACGAACTACCAAGTACCCTGGTCTATTCAAAACCTGCCATGGGGAAACATTTACAAGATTAAACTCATGTAAACTTATCTATACAGGACAGTAGTCTGCAGGTTAGGTTCAGTGTTATGTAGGCTTAGAGTGCTGTGAACGAGGATTAAATTAATAAAAGTGGCAACCCGAAATAACTGCTCAAGTCAGTTAATAGAGTGAGTTTTCCCCTGACAAAAGTAGCTTTAGTAATACAGACCTGTTAATCGGAATGAAAAATTAACTTATATATTACCAACAATAACCGACCATTTTAAGAAAATAATAAAATGATAAAATGTGGAGCAGTGTGTGATGTTTACTATGGAGATAACACCCGTGCTACGAGGCACTCCGATCAAGCAGGAAGACTAAAGATCCGGACGAGAAGGAGAGAGAAACAGGCAAGCAGAGTGGAGGAAGCCTGAGCAATTTTAATAGAAAAACAGTATATCAATTTAAACAGCTCGGGTGTCACCCCGCCTAAACCCGCCGGCACGCCACCCAGCCAATCACAGCCCTCCGCCAATTCATTTAAATAAGAGAGGACTTGGCCGGGGGGAGCGTAAATGATGAGGCGACGTGTTACGCTGATTTATGTCTGGAGGCAATAAAAGGAGCATTTCTGTTCCTGCCTGTTTAATATGCGAATATGCAGGGCATCTCCGGCCTGACAGCCCATCATTAATAAAACCCTTGTAAGTGAGCAAAGATAGCAATATTTCATCTTTATGAAAATACATGATGATAGTTTTACACTGTATAATTTTTAAAGCGGGGCTGTTGTGCCCTCACAGGCCCTGGGAGAGTGGCGTCCCACAGCCATACGTCAGCCAGACGGGCAGACGCAGGCACCGCCGCCCGCAGACGGCATCGGTCTGCCCACTGAGACAGACCAGCGCCCATCACGCCTCCCGCCCGCCCGCGGGGGCTACTGCGTCCTCCCTGCACCCCAACGCAGCAGGGTGAGCATCGCAGGAACGTCAGGGAGAGCAGATCCCACTACACGCGCTTGCACAAAACGCCCCTGGTAGCCTTATGCATGCACGCGACTGGGAGATGGAAGTACGAGATCACAGAGGAGCCGTTATTATGTCACTCCGCAGATTTCTCTTTGGCAGATCTAAGGACGGTTTTCGTGTTTCTGACTCGGTTGTTAAGGCTGTGGGACAATTCAAGAGCTGGTCCTGAGCCTTCCATTAGAGTCTGGAACTGAGCCCAGTATCTGTGTGTGAGGGCGCCCCCATCAGGATAAACTGTGCAGACAGCTGTACACTTGGAGCTGGTGTGTGAATATTGTGTGTATGGGGACTCTCTAACAAAGTACATTTACACATGTACAAATCTCCCAATTTACACAGTTCTCTGTCTCTTATTCACTTGTGCACACACACATACACACACACACAGTCAAATAGAGAGAGAGAGAGAGAGAGAGAGAGAGAAAGAGAGCAAGCCCACAGTGGGAGGATGTGATCAAAATCTCAGACTATTTAAATACAGAATTGGGACATCAAAGCAAGTCTGATACTGAAATAACAGAAATAATTAGGCAGAAGGAAGACAAGCAGAAAAAACATTTACATAAAAATGTTAATTAGTCTCTTGGCTACTTGGGTCAGACTAATGAAAATGACTTTTTTTTGGTATGTGTGTGTATGTGTGTTTGGGTTTTTCTACACTTCCCAGCTGGCCATGTTGAGAACCAGCTAAATGTTGAGTGATCCTGTCAGCAAAACAACTTCCAAAAAAACAAAACTAGCCTCAATTCACTGCCTTTTGGTTATCAGAGGAGGGTTAAAAGGCTTAAATATTGGCATTTTCTAATCGAAGCTGACAGATAATATTTA
Source organism: Brachyhypopomus occidentalis (assembly GCA_020368025.1). Lineage (NCBI taxonomy): Eukaryota > Metazoa > Chordata > Actinopteri > Gymnotiformes > Hypopomidae > Brachyhypopomus > Brachyhypopomus occidentalis. The sequence goes on along the minus strand of JAGXOD010000045.1, from coordinate 2,381,280 downwards.
CTTTTATAGTAGCACTAATGGGCCAAGAGCCCCAAGCAGTCTGTGATAAGCGTTCTCCACACCAGCCAGGTGTGTGTGTGTGTGTGTGGGCTGGAAGAGGAGGATCCAGATCAGTTTTGAGGCCAACAGAAAGCTGTTTGAAAGACACATTCACAGAAGTTCTCATATGCATTCTCTCTCTCTCACACATACACACACACATACAAACACACACCCTCCAGGAGGTTGATATTTAAGGCACTAACGTCCATCACTGTGAAAACAAAAGTGAGGGACAGAACGGAAATTAGTGGTTATGCTGAATTCCCTTCCTCTTTGTCTTTCTCTCTCTCACACACACACACACACACACACACACACACAAACACTACAATGCCACAGAATAGTAGAGGCTGTTGCAGGTCTGAGAAACGAAGCATCCACCTGAGCACTCTGTTCACACACACACACACCACACTGCCTCAAGACGGAAGTTAATCAGAGGCATGAAACAGCACACACACACACACATCCAGCTGACTTCTCCGCCAAATAAATAAGGCTTATTATGAGGATCCTAATGCTTCGGCCCCAGGGGCAGAGCTGCCACTTCACCTACGCCAACATGCTTCACCTGGAGAGAGCAGAACACCAAGCAAAGGAGCTTCTCTGTAGGGGAGCGAGCATGGACACACACACACACACACACACACACACTTTGTGCTTTAAGTCATACCTAGAGTAGAAGAAAGCACTGCTGCACTTTAACACACAACAACCGCTAACATATTCTTCTCTTTCTGACGTACTTGTAAATGTCACCATTTTTATGTCTACTGTGCACCACACACATCACACAAGACAGCCTCAAAAAAAACACCACCCAAACATCACACAGCACAGCCTCAAACACACACCCTTTACCACACAACACAGTCCTCAAACACACATCACATCCCAGTGGGGGGGGGGGGGGGCAGACATGCACCTGTCCCACTGCACTTAGCAGAGAACGGGAGCTGTACGCCTCAAAGCTACCGGGCCGGCCCCGGACCTCGGCAGCCAATGGGACGCGGTTAACGTATGGGCGGTGGCAGCTGTGGGGGAGGGGTAAGGAAGAGAGGCGGGCCTGATGGATGCGGCGGGCCAGGAGGAGCCGTCACAGCGTCCATTAGGGAGAGCTCCACCTTGCCCTCTGCTACGGAGCCTTGGCTGGTGTGATTAGACGGCGGTGGCGGAGATGCTGGCAGCAGAGCCGCGTGCATATTCATCACCACAGCGGCCCACAGCAGCAGGGCAGCACGACGGCCACACGCTGCCCATCTGCATTCCGGTGGGCTGGCCATTTTTCATGATAAATATTGAACGGAGATACTTTTGTGTATGTGTGTGTGTGTGTGTGTGTGTGAGTGTGTGTTTTCCTTAAACCAAATTTTCATCTCAACAAGCAGGCTGTTGAATCTTTCTATGCACGCAACAAAATCTGAGTAAAGTACCTAGCATGCTGCGTGTGTGTGCTGAGCAGCCGGGAGCCGATGGGTATTAGGCAGATGAAGTCATACAGGAAATCAATGCACTATTGAGAGCAGAAAAATGCAGCGCCTGAGGATAGGCATATGCAGCATTATAAATGAATGTGCACATAGAGACAGCTTCTAATGAGGCGTCAGGGAGACGGGGAGAGAGAGGGAGGGAGAGGGAGAGAGACAGACAGACAGACAGACAGAAAACGTACGTTTCAGACCGTTTTTGCTTATTATGATCCTTCAAAGTCTTTTCATCTTTTGTAGACACATTGCAGTTTAATGCACTAAACAGTTTAATCACAGTTACCTTTTTCAAAGACTCTATAATGTTCTGTTTCATATTTCATCACTATTTAATATTCTGAAACTCTGGAACACAATCTTTGACAATAGAAATGTACAATAATTTGTTATGCCAATAAAGCACCTTGAACTAAATTGAGAGAAATAGTGGGGAGGGGGGGGCAACAGCATGAGTGAGAGAAAAGAAAGAGAGAGGGAGAGAGAGAGAGACTAGAACTTCATAGGACTTTATGAGAAATTATGACAGCCTTCTTTTGTTTTAAGAAAATGCATTCTCACAATTCCATGGTTGTGAGAGAAAGGGACAGGAAGCTCTCCCCAGACCTCCCCAGACCTCCACAGCCTCGTCCAGACCTCCCCAGACCTCCCCAGACCTCCACAGCCTCGTCCAGACCTCCCCAGACCTCCCCAGACCTCCACAGCCTCGTCCAGACCTCCCCAGACCTCCACAGACCTGCACAGCCTCGTCCATACCTCCCCAGACCTCCACAGACCTGCACAGCCTCGTCCATACCTCCACAGCCTTGCCGAATCTTCAGCAGCAAGATCACCACACCACATCTCCATCTCTGCACCACTCTAAACCACGCCATGAGCAATAGTCCTGCGTTCACGTGCAGGTGGAGCTTTTCATGTGAACCCTGACTACACATTCATCTAATACGTTATAATTAAAAATGCATAACTGATCCCGCCTCCCAAACCCATAAATTAGTACAATGTGAAAAGAATCTCACCCTCAACAGTGTAACCTTTAACACACAAAGCCCTGCTTCATGTCACCACATGGGTCATGGCCTCATGGCCCTCACATCTACCGCTCTTCAAAGTCCAGTGTTGTAACTGTGAGGTCTTCTAACAGGCAGCTAGCAGCTTGTAGCTTCTTATTTCGTGTCACGGTAACATCCAGTGTGATCACTGTGTTTAACACAATAAACCCCTTTTTTTTACCCTCCAAAGGACCCCCCCCCCTCAGCAGGACATGTGCAGAGCTGCTCCGGGCTGAGTGGCTCCGGCGGCGGGGCTGTTGGGGCGATGGAGAGAGCTGCTTTAGGAAGGTGTGCACTGTCTCCTGGAGGGGATACTGCGCCAGGGAGCGGGGCCATTCTACCACTCTCTATGCTAATTGTTCACACTTGCATGTGTTATTATATTCTATTTCAGGAGTGATAGAAAGAGGATGTCTTTAATTATTCATGGCTCCTTCACTCTGTCGCCGCGGCGACTAAAATAGACCGACTCGCACTATTGTACCATCACATCCAGTTTGTCAGGGAGCGTGTTGCAAAGGCAACATATCACCCTCCAAAGGGCTCCTGAGAGAACAGGGCACTGGGAGAACAGGGCACTGGGAGAACAGGGCACTGGGAGAACAGGGCACTGGTAGATGGGCAAATGTCCGTGGGCCTCACGTGCCGGCAAGCAGCGTTTGATGCGCGGGAACACGCGGGTGGATCGGTGTGCGCGCACTCAGACACGCGGCCAGGGGGAGCGGTGTCGTCCGACCTCCGCCCACAGACGCGCGGCCTGATTGAGCATTCCCAGCACACACGGCGACGAGGAGCAAGCCATCATAATCAAAAACAAGGATCAAGGCTGCAGCTCCTATTCCCAAAAGTGAGCTGTTGCATCAATACCATGACATCCCCCTCCACACAGGCACGCATGTGCACACACACATACACGCGCAAATACACACACACACACACACGGTGCAGCACTGGGCTTTACATAATCCAGACATAACATTACCGTGGTTACGGCTCATCTGAAAGCCTAAAGAAGGATGAGGGGGGGAGTGAATAACTTCAGCTAAATGTACCTGTGAGTGCCCTACGCGAGCAGCCCCAACTGCTGGCTTTAAGACCAGCGCATACTTTGCCATGTTTTCTGCTGGCGCGAGCACTTTACTTTTGCGTCTCTTGTTCAAGGGTAATGACATGATGGAGACGGAGTGAGGAAAACAAGCCCTGGCTTCGGCCACGGCGCGAGAAAAGCCCTCTCTGAAGTTAATTGGTTCTCACCAGCTTCATGTAGAGCACATGATGTTCAAAAGTTGAGCAGGTAAAAAGCTTATGTTATGGTCTCGTCCGTCCTTTGTTCAGGGATGGCTAAATATTTAATGTTCCGGGGGTCCTGAGATTAAAGGTAGCATGTTGTCAGTATCATTGGAATAACTTCAAAGGGTGTAAATTATGCATTTCCTTTAGCGGCCCAGGAAAGGAATCAAAGGAGGTAATGAAGATTAAAGTTGGTGTGGCTCGGTGAGCCCGGTACCAGAGGAGACCCGGGGGGAGGGGGGGGGGACCTCGGTGTGGGAAGGTTAATCTAGTTTGATTGCGCTTTATCTTATTAGACCTTCACTGTTTTAATTCAATCTGTTCCGCCATCCGGATATGGAGCAGGGGTCCTGGAGACTTGTGAAGCAGGGGGGCTGGAGGCAGTGAAGCCGCAGGAGCGATTAAGGTGCCCGCGTCTCGGCCCAGCAGCCCCAGATCCGGAGGGCGGCGGCGGGCCGGCCGTGAAAGTCAAGCCGCTAATCACTGGTTTTAATTGCGGCGGAATGGGAGGCTGGGCTTAATGGGGACTCACCGCCAGGGCCTCTGAACGCACGGCCGTTTGCTACATGACAGAAGAGGCGTGGCTTAAATCACACGCCCCTCCCCCCTTCCCCTATGCAGGCTGCTCCTGAACACCGAGGGTGGATCCCGCTCAGGGGGAGTCTGGCTTTTACATCCGGCGTGTAGTCACTGTGCACACGCAGACACCGTGTCGTCTTCAGACGCAGTCGCTCCGTGCAAACACTCCCGCAAATGCACAAATACAAACACACAAGCAAATGCACAAGTACAAACACACCCACACAGATTTGTAGAAGCAGCTGATATCTCAAACTAAGAGCCAGCAACAGTAACACTGCACATGACGAAGTGCGAGCTAGAGAGAGAGCGAGACCAGGGAGTGTGACTTACAGCTTGTGTGTGTGAGTGTGTGTGTGCGCGTGTGTGTGTGTGTGTGTGCGTGCGTGCGTGCGTGTGTGTGCGTGCGTGCGTATGCACTGGAGGCTGTGACGTCAGGCACAGTGATCCTGTGGTGTCTATCAGTGCTCCATAAAGAAAGTCACCACCATTAGCATGGTGTCAAGTGGCCCTAATGGTCCGATTTCATTAGAGTCAATGGCGGTGAGAAGAGCCATTTGAAGAAGTCAGAGCGGCAGAGCAGTTCAATCCTACTGCAAAGGGCAGGCAGCAATGGCCCTGCCCACGCTAGCACGCGCAGGACACACACTAGCACGCGCAGGACACACGCTAGCACGCGCAGGACACACGCTAGCACGCGCAGGACACACACTAGCACGCGCAGGACACACACTAGCACGCGCAGGACACACACTAGCACGTGCAGGACACACACTAGCACGCGCAGGACACACACTAGCACGTGCAGGACACACGCTAGCACGCGCAGGACACACACTAGCACGTGCAGGACACCCGCTAGCACGCGCAGGACACACACTAGCACGTGCAGGACACGCTCAGGACAGTGGGTGGGGACAGTGGGTTGCAATGCTAATTAATTAACCACGGACCCATGTAGCCGCAATGCTGCCACTTACAGCACATCAGTATCTAAGACCGACAAAGCCATGTCTGTTGGTCCTCCCACTGACCTTCTTGTGTTTGAGTGTGGAGGTCCGGGACTTGCGGCGGGTGGGGGGCGAGACCGAGTGTGTGAGCAAGTGTGTGTGCTCTGCGTTCTGCTCCAGGCTGCTGACGGACGGCTGCATGGCTCGCAGCAGAGCCAGATGTGCCTGTAACGTAACAGTTCTGCCAACATGGCCAGAGAGAGCACGAAATGAACCTGTGGAACAGAAGCAGGATGTGTGGACGAATCCGGCTCTGCTAGCACAAGGAGCCACAGGGAGGCTCAGGGAGCCAGTGGGAGCCATGAGGAGCCATCAGGAGACATAGGATGAGCTGTCAGGAGCCATAAAGAGACAGAGGGAGACAGTGGGCATGGCAACAGGCTATTTCAGTACAGTGCAGCCAATCACAGCCTCCATGCAAGTGAGGAAAAGGAGGTTGGGTTATCTCTAGGAGGGATCAGAGGAGAAGAAGGTTGGGTTATCTCTAGGAGGGATCAGAGGAGAAGAAGGTTGGGTTATCTCTAGGAAGGATCAGAGGAGAAGAAGGTTGGGTTATCTCTAGGAGGGATCAGAGGAGAAGAAGGTTGGATTATCTCTAGGAGTGGTCGGAGGAGAAGAAGGTTGGGTTATCTCTAGGAGGGATCAGAGGAGAAGAAGGTTGGGTTATCTCTAGGAAGGATCAGAGGAGAAGAAGATTGGGTTATCTCTAGGAGGGATCAGAGGAGAAGAAGGTTGGGTTATCTCTAGGAGGGATCAGAGGAGAAGAAGGTTGGGTTATCTCTAGGAGGGATCAGAGGAGAAGAAGGTTGGGCTATCTCTAGGAGTGGTCGGAGGAGAAGGGTCATGAGGAACACCAGAGTAAGAGGTCAAGAGAGGCCTGAGAACAGAGGGGGTGAACAGCCACTACAGCAAGCTCTTCCTGTATAAACACCTCCTCTGCTCGGCTCTGCTCTCCTCTCCAAATCTAGCTCTTTGCAGATTATTTCTATGCAAATCTTTGCAGGCGATGAATGTAATCCACAACACAGTTTGTAAAAATCAATTCCACAGAAACCTGCGCAGGTCTGCAGCCAGGCAACATGCCACATCCATAAATATTCATCTCTTATTTACCGTGCACCACAAAAAGCATGGCTTTAGCAAAACACACATGAGGGAGATGCCATGAGTGTGTGTGTGTGTGTGAGGGAGAGGGAGAGAGCTAAACATATGCATACAGTGGATCTGTGTGTGTGTGAGTGCATGTTAGAGAAATACAGAGGGAAAATATGTATGTGTATCAGTATGTGTTTGTGTATGTGTGTGTGTGTGAGAGAGAGAGAGAGAGAGAGAGAGAGAGCGCAAATGTTAGAGAAATAGAGAGAGTAAAAGACTCTTCAAGGGTAATAAAGTTAAAATTTTCAAAACTCATAAGATTCTTAAAATACTCAGTATTGTATACATCAGGTTTAGTGGCCAAGTTTCAAGTGCTAAATTGTGAATTTCCCTCCCCAAGTATTAATTGGAACAAATGAATTATTCGAATCAGACCTGCCTGGTCTGACTTCTGGGCTGACCTGGTGGGTGACCTCTGGCCCTGTGGCCGCGCTTCCTGCTGGGGTTTCACAGCCTGTCTGCAGCTGGTTAGAAAACCTGCTGGACCAGCTTCTCTCGTCCTCATTATTCTTGAACTAATCAAATGGTTCTGAAAGGGCTTCCCCATCATCACTAAATGGCAAGGTAATTATTATCTCATTCTCCACATTTATCTGTAAGAACGAGTGTGACGAAGAACAGAGAAACGCGCTACGGCTGTGCCAATTTAAATGGATAAACTGGGCCTGTAAGACATTATGTTTATTTAAATATTCAGTGTGATTAGACACATGATTAAATCAGAGGGAAGAAGCCGACGAGCGGCAGATATGGAAATGTCCCGGCCTGTTTAAATATGCATCAAACACGACCTTAAATTACCACTAACGTCACAGCACTCACGTTTTTATGATAAGTAGAGTATTTTTCATAAAGTGTCTGTGTGTGTGTGTGTGTGTGTGTATGTATGTGTGATTGCATTTTGATGATTATATCAGTACTCAGTAACAACACGGAAGATCTTCCACACGATTTTCCACAATCCCTCAAACAAATAGCTCCAAACTCTTAGACAGTCAGAGCAGAACCCCAGCCAGCTCCCAGAATGCACCTCTAATCTCACAACTGTTTTGGGAAAACCTTTTTTTATTTGATTAAGTAAATGTGGCAGGAAGAGAGGAGCCTGGCTGGCGGGTCTGCGCGGTGCAGGTGTGTGTGCTTTGTGTGGGGAGGGAGGTGGGGTGCTGGATGGGGAATTAGGCACCCGCTCAAAGGAAACCACTTCCGTAAGCACTCGCAAGTCAAATGTTGCATCATTTGTGTCTGCCACAAAAGATCGGGGAGCACTTTTTTTTTTCCCGCCCCTTAAACGCTGAAGTGAGAGTGTGTGTGCGCGAGCGTGCGCGCGAGCACAATGCTGCCGGCACGCTCCACTGGGCAAGCGGGTCAGGCGCTGGGCGCGGTCACAGCCCCACAAAGGGGAGCAGCAGGCACGGGCCACACACACACACACACGCGCTACACACACACACACTACAGAGACTCGCGCTACGCACACACACACACGCTACAGACACGCTACACACACACACGCTACAGACACACACGCCTACACACATGTGCTACACACACACACACACACACACTACAGACACACACGAGCTACACACATACACGTTACAGATATATACATACACTACAGATACACACACGCTACAGAGACGCGCTACACACACGTGCCTACACACACATATGCCTACACACACACGCGCCTACACAAACACACAACTTCACACACACAAACACATGCGCGCTACACACACACATGCTTACACACACACATGCTACAGACACATGCGCGCTACACATGCCTACACACACGTACTACACATGCACGCTATACAAGCACGCTATACACGCATGCTACACACAGCCACGGGGCTAAAAGGGAACGGTGCTGAACTGGTGCTTTCCCATTTACCCTGGGGGGCAGGGCGGGGGTGGGGGGGTGGCTGGAGGCTTAACATTTATCATAGTCTCGCAAAATAAAGAACTCACAAAAAGCAGACATGGTTAATATTAAAAGTCATCAAAATGACTGGCATCCAAAATGAATGGAAAGCCACGGACGGTCCAAGCAGTGGGGACAGAGGGCGTGTGGCAGATCAGAGACCCGCAGGCCACCCGCACCCAGCAGGGGTCACGAGGAAGGCCGGGTAGTCTTCCTCACCACTCCCTCACCGCACCCACTCCCTCCAGTCCGGCGCACACACGCAACGTCAGGCATTTCTTTACAATTCACCTCACCATTACAAGCCAGAAAATAATCGAAGAAATAAACCAAAGACAACAAAGCCTGCGGACTGGGGCTCAGCGTGTCATCAGCGGCTGGTCAGGCGGAGACATTCTGCTGCACTAAAACACACAGCCAGTCCTCAGTGGGACAAAAGGATTTGTTTGTCATTTGCATATGTATAGCATAAACACCGGGAGGAAGAACATAGCTGCCTTTCAACAGAAATCAAACATACAGTTGGTGAAAAGAGGAGAGAGGAAGAGAGGAGAGAGGGAGACAGAGCCTCTGTAAACTAGGAACATGGCAGACATGTTGAAGAGAAGTAATAAACTATGCAAATCTCTCCGCCACACCACACACACCACACTCACACCACACTCACACCACACTCACTCCACACACACTCCACACTCACGTTCTCTCACAAACATCCCTCCCTCTCTTCCTCTGTGCAGTAAATTGATTTCTGCTTGCTGGTTTTATGGGTTAAGATTGAGGTACAACAACTGAATAAACCACAAGGGGGGAAATAGCTGTTTGGTTTTCAAAGCTCAAAGTTTAATATTAAACTCACTCGGTACATTAAACATTAGACGTGTACCCGTCTGTCTCTCTCCCTCTCTCTGCCTGTCTTGTCTTTGTGTATGTGAGCTCAGTGGACACTCTACGAAAGTTTATTTTCCTGCGTGCCAATGTGTGTGTGGTCTGGGGTCCAGAGGTAATGGCAGGTCTGACACCTATACCTGTCACTCTAGAGAAGGCGCAGATAACCTTCTGTCCTAACAGACCTGCCTTCAATGGTCGTCCATTTTCTCTTCTCCAACACACACTCATGCTTTTGTAGACGTGCAAAAGGGAGGAACCCCCCTCCCGTATTCAGCGGTGCGTCGTCCCCGTGCCGCACCTCAAACACATGAAAAGCAATTAAATTGATTCTTTTTCACCTTCTTTGCTATTTTCTCTTGCCCAAGTCTTGGCAGAGTGAGGAGCGGAGCTCAATCTAACCTTCGCCTGTGTACTTCCTATCTGGAAGAGAAGCTCTAACAGAGGAGGTAAAAGGATCTTTATCAGCCGCTGAATTAACGCGCAAAGTCCTCCATTTGGAAGGTATATCAGGCCAATCCATTAAAAAGGCTGAGAAAGGGGCCTGCAGAAGGGACACCTTGGGAATGAAGAGGGGACCTTGCAGCTCCAAACAGAGAACCTCCTGCTGAACCAGCACTCTTCAGAGAGAGGGAGAGAGCGACAGAATAACGGAGGGAAGAGATGTAAGGCAACATGAGAAAGAGGGAGAAGAGAGGGAGAGGGAAAGGTGGAGAGATGGGGAAAGAGGGAAAGAGACGGAGAGAGAGGGAGAGATCACAATCACACAGGGCTGAACAATTAGCCACGAAGTAAAGGTCATTGGTGTTAGTGTCACACTGCTGGGGGAGCACATCACTAGTGTTTACTCAGCCTGTCATCACACACACACACACACACACACACACACACACACACACACATACAGAATTTCTTCTGTCTATAATTATGATTAATTATCTTTTTAATCCTAAAACATAAACTTAAATTTAATTCTCAATTATTTGTGATACTGTAAATATTGATGATATTGTTGACAAAATCAATACTTTTTTAAAAATTACAAAAACCCTGAAAAGTATAAAACAATTTAACAAACACCTGTAATGAGAAAAACCCGCTGTGCCCACTCCAGGCCCTCTGCTGTGAAATAAGCGCATGCACACACACACATACACACACACACACACACAGAAACAAACAGGTTTTCTGCTCTATGCCCCATTAATCTTCCTGTAAGCCCTGTCCACAGTGGGGTTAACCCAGGTGAGAGAGGGTCGGCTGGGGCAGGAGCCCAAGCAAGCCCCAGGTCTGATATGGGCCTCGCATTAGAGCATTAGCCCTGTGGCAGTGTGTAAGGCTGGACTGCGGCATGCCAGCGCAAGAATGGGGTTATACAGGGGGCAGGGTTCAGGACACGACTAGTTATACAGGGGGCGGGGTTCAGGACACGACTAGTTATACAGGGGGCGGGGTTCAGGACACGACTAGTTATACAGGGGGCGGGGTTCAGGACACGACTAGTTATACAGGGGGCGGGGTTCAGGACACGACTAGTTATACAGGGGGCAGGGTTCAGGACAAGAGAAGAGTTATACAGGGGGCGGGGTTCAGGATGGGACTAGTTATACAGGGGGTGGGTTTCAGGACAAGAGTAGAGTTATACTGGGGGTGGGGTTCAGGGTGGGGGTTGTTATACAGGGGGCGGGGTTCAGGACAAGAGTAGAGTTATACTGGGGGTGGGGTTCAGGGTGGGGGTTGTTATACGGGGGCGGGGTTCAGGACAAGAGTAGAGTTATACAGGGGGCAGGGGGCAGAACAAGAGTAGAGTTTTACAGGGGGCAGGGTTAGGACACGACTAGTTATACAGGGGGCGGGGTTCAGGACAAGAGTAGAGTTATACAGGGGGCGGGGTTCAGGATGGGACTAGTTATACAGGGGGCGGGGTTCAGGACAAGAGTAGAGTTATACTGGGGGCGGGGTTAGGATGGGACTAGTTATACAGGGGGCGAGGTTCAGTACAAGAGTAGAGTTATACTGGGGGCGGGGTTAGGATGGGACTAGTTATACAGGGGGCAGGGTTCAGGACAAGAGTAGAGTTATACAGGGGGCGGGGTTCAGGACAGGACTAGTTATACAGGGGGTGGGTTCAGGACAAGAGTAGAGTTATACAGGGGGCAGGACAAGAGTAGAGTTTTACAGGGGGCAGGGTTCTGGACATGACTAGTTATACAGGGGGTGGGGTTCAGGACAAAAGTAGAATTGTACTGGGGGCAGGGTTCAGGATGGGACTAGTTATACAGGGGGCGGGGTTCACGACAAGAGTAGAGTTATACTGGGGGCGGGGTTCAGGATGGGACTAGTTATACAGGGGGCAGGGTTCAGGACAAGAGTAGAGTTATACAGGGGGCGGGGTTCAGGACAAGAGTAGAGTTATACAGGGGGCAGGGTTCAGGACAAGAGTAGCGTTATACAGGGGGCGGGGTTCAGGACAAGAGTAGCGTTATACAGGGGGCGGGGTTCAGGACAAGACTAGTTATACAGGGGGCGGGGTTCAGGATAACAGTAGAGTTATACAGGAGGCGGGGTTCAGGACGAGTAGAGTTATACAGGGGGCGGGGTTCAGGACAAGACTAGTTATACAGGGGCCGGGGTTCAGGACAAGAGTAGAGTTATACAGGGGGCGGGGTTCAGGATAAGAGTAGAGTTATACAGGAGGCGGGGTTCAGGACGAGTAGAGTTATACAGGGGGCGGGGTTCAGGACAAGAGTAGAGTTATACAGGGGGTGGGGTTCAGGACAAGAGTAGAGTTATACAGGGGGCGGGGTTCAGGACGAGACTAGTTATACAGGGGGCGTGGTTCAGGACAAGTAGAGTTATAGAGGGGGCGGGGTTCAGGATGAGACTAGTTATACAGGGGGCAGGGTTCAGGACAAGATTAGAGTTATACTGGGGGCAGGGTTCAGGACAAGAGTAGAGTTATACAGGGGGCGGGGTTCAGGACGAGACTAGTTATACAGGGGGCAGGGTTCAGGACAAGAGTAGAGTTATACAGGGGGCGGGGTTCAGGACAAGAGTAGCGTTATACAGGGGGCGGGGTTCAGGACAAGACTAGTTATACAGGGGGCGGGGTTCAGGATAAGAGTAGAGTTATACAGGAGGTGGGGTTCAGGACGAGTAGAGTTATACAGGGGGCGGGGTTCAGGACAAGAGTAGAGTTATACAGGGGGCGGGGTTCAGGACGAGACTAGTTATACAGGGGGCGTGGTTCAGGACAAGTAGAGTTATAGAGGGGGCGGGGTTCAGGATGAGACTAGTTGTACAGGGGGCGGGGTTCAGGACAAGATTAGAGTTATACTGGGGGCGGGGTTCAGGACAAGAGTAGAGTTATACAGGGGCGGGGTTCAGGACGAGACTAGTTATACAGGGGGCGTGGTTCAGGACAAGTAGAGTATACAGAGGGCGGGGTTCAGGACAAGAGTAGAGTTATACAGGGGGCGGGGTTCAGGACAAGAGTAGAGTTATACAGGGGGCGGGGTTCAGGATGAGACTAGTTATACAGGGGGCGGGGTTCAGGACGAGACTAGTTATACAGGGGGCGTGGTTCAGGACAAGTAGAGTATACAGAGTGCGGGGTTCAGGACAAGATTAGAGTTATACTGGGGGCGGGGTTCAGGACAAGAGTAGAGTTATACAGGGGGCGGGGTTCAGGATGAGACTAGTTATACAGGGGGCGGGGTTCAGGACGAGACTAGTTATATAGGGGGTGACATTCAGCCCTCCAGGCTGGATCAACATGGGGCGTAATATATGAAAAGCCAGGACTCAAGTCCGCATCACCATGACAAAAACTCTGAAGGGGTGATATAGGAGGGACTTAAGGGGTATAGACTGACCCTGTTCATGAGGGAGAGAGAGGGAGAGGGAGAGAAAGAGAGAGAGAGAGGGAGAGAGAGGGAGAGAGAGCGCACAAAAAGACATTTGTGCAGTTTTCACTGCCCTAAATGGACAAAAGCCTATTACATACTCCAGGAATTGGCACCTTTCACCATATTTCTTCCCCTGTGCGTTTGTGTGGGACGTCATTCTGCACTGACCTCCCCATTCTCAAGGGCACAGAGGCAGCGAGGAGCCAGTCTGAAAGCCAGCAGCTCCCCCAGGAAGCTCAGGCTTTACACGCTCTCTCTCTCTCGCTGCAAGAACAACGAGGGCCTCTGTCTTTATAGTCTTCTGCCGCTCATCCCTCGTTCATAGCCCTCCTTCTGGATCCCATCACACTCATCCCAGCTCAGATCATTCAGATCCCCTCTCCTCCAATTAACAGCACCAGGACTGGGAAGTACAGGGACGTGTGGGACTGGCCCAGTCTCGCAGGCTCACACACACACACACACACACACACACACACGCGCAGGTGCTGACACACAGAGCAGCTCTTCCAGTACTCACTCCATGCCCAGCCAAGGGCTGCACTACTGTCTGGACTGGGAGCACAGACTCACAAATATTAGTCTGAAAGAAGAAAATATGAGTGTAAGAATTTTATTTATCGATTTTACAGTAACTATGGAACCCTTTTACTCTGTCTCTCTCACTCACTCTCTCTCGCTCTCTCTCTCACACACATACACACACGCACAAACACACACGCTTCCCAGCAATAAATAATAAATGCTTGTAAGAGAGAAGCTCTGTGGGCCTCCGACACCACACTGGGTAAATATGGAGTTAGGAGTGTCCTGAAGTGTCAGGGAAAGAGGTTGAGAAATCACACTCAGCCTGAGAGCACTCACTCCCGCATGCTGTAGTGAGCTCTCGGGGACCAGTGCTTCACTTCTCTACCTGATTAGACCCCGTCTCCTGTGGTGATGTCAGAGAGCGTGAGACCGAGCGAGAAAGACAGGGTTATCTCCTTATTTCACCTCCCCCCTCCCTCCATCCCTCCCTCCTCTGCTCTCTGGCGGTTGGAGTCACTCGGCGGAGTTCTCTCTCTCTTCCTACCCGTTTCTCCGTCTCATCTCCAGCTGTTCTTTGACTCATTCCTCAAGAATTTACAGCCAGAACACAGCCCATAAGGCCTAATGACCCAGCAACACCCCCCCCCCACACACACACACACACACACACACACACACACACACGTGTGCTGCCTCGCCCATGTGCGGGAGGACAGAGGGATTCAGCAGTGGGGCTGCATCCAGGATGCTGCGCTGATTCACAGACAACCTCCTCCCTGACCACCACATCTTCTCCTGCACTGATTCACAGACACACTCCTACCTGACCACCACATCTTCTCCTGCGCACACACTCCTACCTGATGACATCCTGCCCCTCTGTCGAATGTGGCGAGTCTCATTTGGAAGTATAAAGCACGCGGCCTAAAGCCAGGTGTCTTCCGTTTGTTCCTGACTAGACACACTGCCATATTAAACTCACAGCAAGGCAGCACTGAAGCAAACACACACAGACACACACACACTCCCCTAGTCTGCCTGTCACTAGCAAACAGCACACTCCTGCACACACAATGATACAAATGCGCACACACACACACACACCCTCCCTTTCTACATGCACCCTTACTGCTTACTTATCCATTGTAATCAATGAGTGTAAAAGGATGGATCTCTAGACCCACACCTAGACTCTGCACACCAGAGACAGGCTGAGTTAGTCAGGTGGAGCAGTGTATGGGTGAAGAACAGAACGATTTCATATGAAAATCCTGACTTCAATATTCCAATCACAACAACTGAATTGTATTAACAAAGTTGTCAAGAATCTTAAGATGTTGTTTTCTAAGTGATATTTATAATTTTGTTATGTAATCATAAAAACATCACAACTGCTTAAAATTTCATATTTTATACTCTTTATATATATTTTTTATACTATAGAATGTAACTGTGTTTGGTACCCATTTGATATTGTGTGGATCGTGAATACACAAGTGATGCTCAGTTTATATAATTGCAACTTCACAATCACAGTATTGGTCAGAAAGTAACTGCTCAGCTCTAGGCAGAACTAAATAACCTAAAGCACACCAGGCATAGCGGACTGTGGCAGGCTCATTTCCGTACCTGAGCCAGTTCTCATTGCATCAGACATTTGCTATACGTTTCTGGGTGCTCCTACTCTGGGTGCTCACTGGGTATAAGGCAGAAAAGGGCCGAGCTGCATTTCTAAAGGCCCAAATGTAATGGAGCCCTGGGCTCATAGTCACCTTGGTTAGAGACAAGCCTAGACAGATAAGCCCTCAGAGACACAAGCCTAAAATGAAATAAGTCCACAGAGAGACAAGAACAGAGAGCATGTCTACAGAGATATAAGCCCACAGAGAGACAAGCCTGGAGAGAGGTAAGCCCACAGAGACAAGTCTAGAGAGAGACAAAAACAGAGACAAAAAAGAGACAAGCCTAGAGAGACAATAACAGAGAGACAAGCCTAGAGAGAGACAAGAAAGGAGAGACAAGCCTAGAGAGACAAGAACAGAGCGACAGGAACAGTGATATAAGAACAGAGAAAAGCCTAGAGAGACAAGAAAAGAGAGACAAGCCTAGAGAGAGACAAGAGAAACAAGAACAGAGCAACTAGTTAATTACTAGTTATTTCATATTACATATTTTCATATTATTTATTGGATCAATGGATAAAATAAGTATTTTTTTTCATTGTTATTTAGAATGTTATTAAGCAACATACATATACAAGCTGTTCATAACAGTTAAGTTTCAGCTAACAGAATAAAAATATTTCTTCAATAAATAATAATGTCCGAGTGCGAGTGTGTGCGTGTGCCATAGTTAAAACTTAAGTAAATGTGAAGAGGAGACTTTATGCTCAGTTCCACATCACGGCTAATGGCTTTTACCCCACAAGGCAGAGGAATGTGTAATGAGCTCCTATTCCCCTCGCCCATGCCATGACCCGTGAGCACACTCTCATACCACCACCACCATGCTTCACCCACTACCCAACACCCTGAATACACACTCTCCTACCACCACCACCATGCTTCATTCATTACCCAACACCCTGAATACACACTCTCCTACCACCACCACCATGCTTCATCCATTACCCAACACCCTGAATACACACTCTCCTACCACCACCACCATGCTTCACCCACTACCCAACACCCTGAATACACACTCTCCTACCAACACCACGCTTCAACCACTACCCAACACTCTGAGCACACACTCTCCTACCACCACGACCACGATTCACCCACTACCCAAGGAGCTGACATCATGATGACATCACGGTGTTATGAGAATGCGTCTGAACCAATCAACATCCGCAGTCATAGCTTCAAGCTCAAGGAGCAGCTTCAGTTCAGTCCTCACATGCACAACTTGTTACCCAGAATAAATGTAACCGAGCCCCACAAAAATGTCCCCGCGTCGGCCTGTACAGAAGCTCAGGGAAGAACTGTCCCTGCGAGCCGCTCTGAACACTTCTGCTTTCCAAACACACGCGGCTGACAGGTGGGCAGCAGTAGGTCTGGTGCCTCCTCACCTGAGCCTGAGGGAAGGGGGAGATGAAGAGCAGACTCACAGTGCAGAGCGCTACAAAGACACCAGACTCCTTTCATTCGCACCTTTTCATCATCTCATTAATGCATTCACCAATTGAAAAATTACACTCAGTTTATTCCTATGAGCCACAGGGGGAAACCAGAGGGAAGAAAAGGAAGGAGATTAGAAATGAATAACAATGGCTCCATCGGCAGCCTGCTCCAGAGACAGAGTACCACTCTGTCTGCATCTTATAGAGAAATATACAATTGAATCTTCCTTTTAATATTGGGATTGTATAAACATAGAAAGAAGGCTGAATAAATATTACAAATGGAAATGGCTTTTACATTGGACAAAAAATATTATCAATCTAGTTTATTTATTAATAGAACCAGGGGTTCCAGACGCTGCACAAAAATACAAAGATAATGTCTTTTTTCCCTCAATTTCTCTTTCAGCAGGAAGAGGAAAACATGCAAAGATTTACATCATATTTACATTTCTATCTAAACCAAAACAAAGTAAAAAAAAATATCTCACTTTTCACCAGGGCTGCTAGCATAACAGAACATACATAAATAACAAACCATTAAAACACTTCACCCTGATAACTGTTAACAAAACAACATCAACTCAATTCTAGACGCCCAATTGTGCATGACAAAAATATATAAATAGAGGCAGTAAATATAAATAAATATTCATGTCTGTGTGTCCCTTGCTTGTCTGTTGACGGTAGCGGAGCAACACGCCTGCGTTTCTAAAGCAGCTAACTACATTCCGCCCCCATTACAGAGGTGCGTTATTGTCCCCTATCACTGCAGGAATACACTGGCAGGAGCCAAACACACACACACACACACACACACAGACTTAGACCACGGGATAAATCCCCACGTTAGAAAGCGATCCGCACTTCCAGAAAGCCCACTGCACGGAGAGCTGTGTGCCAGAACAGGGGAGGGGAGAAAAGGGAGAGAGAGAGGAAAGAGAAGGATCACCCACTCGTTTATTTCTCCTCTCACACGCACGCCGCTTAACTGCGCCTCATACACAGATATATTAATAAGGTATTATGCACAATAACAGTTTTATGGATTTTAAATGGCCATCATTTACCAACACTGTGCACAGCTATCACATGGAAGGACAATTTTATAACCCCTTAATGTAAATCTTTCTCTGCCTCCCCCCCATCACCTGATAGGAGGAACAGAACAGTAGAGAAGTTTTATTGATGCATGAGTCTGGCAGATGGATGTGGATAATATCAAAGAGAAAAATCTTTAATGATAAAAGAAAAATTTGCAACTGAAATCAATATGATGGGTCGTGCGGCAGGGTCACGCAGTTCTGGGGAGACGTCTGGCGTCTGTGAGAGGACGACACGCAGAAGTAAGCAGATTACACCACTCTGGGGTTGCACACGTAGAGGCTATCAGGGGCGCTGTTACAGAGCACAGTTACATTACACTGCACACTTAGAAAACGTTCCACAGCACTAGAGAAAAAAAAACACGTTCACAGAAATATAGATTACGATACACAAGCATTAGAATGTACTGTTTGTGATCAGTCTAAATTTATATGTGAATGATGGAACCCTTAACACTGGGGAATCAAAACAATGTGGTTCCAGCCTTTAAGCAGCATGGAGCGCACGTGAGATATCGGCCTCCACGTCACACGCAGCTGACAGAACAGAGCAAAAACAAAGAGGGAGTGCACGTGAGATATCGGCCTCCACGCCACACGCAACTGACAGAACAGAGCAAAAACAATGAGGGAGTGCACGTGAGATATCGGCCTCCACGCCACACGCAACTGACAGAACAGAGCAAAAACAATGAGGGAGTGCACGTGAGATATCGGCCTCCACGCCACACGCAACTGACAGAACAGAGCAAAAACAATGAGGGAGTGCACGTGAGACATCGGTCCCCACGCCAGACACAGCTGACAGAACAATGCAAAACAATGAGTGAACGTGAGATATCGGTGCCCACACCATGCACAGCTGACAGAACTGGTCAAAACAAGGCAAGAAAAGCCAAGAAAAAAGGAGGAGAAAATGAGGAGAAAATCTGTATGTGTTTTGTCTGTATGTGTGTACATCTGCGCGTAGGCGAGTATGTGTGCGCACATGTACGGATGGGTGTGTGGGGGTGTGTGTTTTTCCTGACAGGTTTATGGTCATCCCTTCCCTTAGCAGCAGTGGTCACGGGACTGTAGCCCCGTTATGTGTTCTCTTTATGGGCAAGCTTGTGCTAGCTGAATGCAACCACAACACATCATCCTTGCCCATGCTACACGGACATCACATCCACATCAAGAATGACATCTCACAGACAGGAACTATATGTATATAAGAGTAAACATGAGTTATTTCATACTTTTTATACATTTATGTTTATTAAGGAGAGTAAGTATTTTATACTTGCTGGACTGCTCTGCCCTGAGCCGTATAATATGGGCTGTATATAGACTGGCCGTGTTTTGCAGAGCGGCAGGGAGAGAACTGAAGGGATTTGCAAAGCTACACCTGTGCTTGAATGATAAAAGAGAGGATCTCCTCCATGGCCTTCACTTAGCTACATCCATGCTACCGTGTCATATTCCACCGCTAACACGCTACATGTACAGGACAGACAGCGCTAACCTTCACTTAGCTACATCCATGCTACCGTGTCATATTCCACCGCTAACACGCTACATGTACAGGACAGACAGCGCTAACCTTCACTTCACCACATTATGGACACTTTTCTGGATTATCACTGAGGGGTTTGTGTACTCCACCCATGGTGGGAGCACGAGAGGCAGACAGGGGGGTGTAGAACCTCTCAAAGCTGGTGGGGAAGGTCAGCCGTGTGGAGGCGAGATGCTCCATCAGTGCTGTGGAATCACCACCTGCGCAATACGTCTGGCTCTGTGTGAAGACGAGGAGAACCAATTCTCTCAAGAGTTTAATATCCCTGTAGTTAGAACAAGCAGAAGTGCCGGCCACAATGAAGAAAGGATCCATTATTTCCCCCAAACAATGGCGCACTATTGGCACGGGATCCGTGGTAATTACTTCATTAGCTAATTTCTCCCGCTGGGACGGAGATTGTGCATTTGATGGAGACGGCTTGACCACGGAGAAGAGAAGTGAAAATCAACAGCTGAACACACGTCACCTCCGCTAGCGTTTGATCAATTGGAGCGATGAAAACACAATGGATTTGACATGAGCAGAGCGGCGCTGCCGTGGGGCTGTTTAAGGCCCAGCTGGATGATGATGTTCTGCACTGGCTGATGGGATCAATGGGAGAGAGAGGACATCGTCCTGTGCTCAGAGAAGACTCAATCAGCCAAGACTAATAAGACACACACACGCATGCACACGCACACACACGCACGCACGCACGCACGCAGCAAGGATGACAAGTGGCTTTCCAATATACAACACTCAACACTTCAAACTTTAGGCATACTGGATTTCTTTCGCTGATATTTTCTCACTTTTTCATATGCAACCACATATCTGTCATGTCCCAATATTCACAAAGTTCCACAGATCGCACTCATGACAAGTGAACATGAAGTGATTTTGGGGGTGTTTCCAATCATCTACTGAGATTGGAAGGAACACTCTCTCTTTCTGAGATGTATGAGGCCATCTGCATGGTGAGTTTGCCCTTGGCAATGTGATCTGAGACACATGGACAGGCCACCGACTGGGGCGTCCCTAAACAAGACAGAAAGCGAGGCAGCCAGGCATCAGCAAAGCCTTGGCATGAACATGGTGGTGTAACATTCGTCTGGACCAGAACCAGCCAGTGGAGAGGAATCCCCAGCCCATGAGGACCGTGACCCGGCAGAGCAGTCCAGCGTTCTCTGGCCAGCGCTTTGGAAGTCATGTTACATTAAATACGAGCGGGGGGCCATTACAGGGTTCCCACCCCCTCACGAGTCATGCCTGAAAGAACATTTCCCCATCACAACGAAGCAGACATGATCCAGGAAGAGTAGCCATTAGCATAAGGAGCCATCGGGGGGCTGCTAGGATGGTCACTACAATGCCTGTTTATTCTGCCTGTGCTCTGAACGGACACACACACACACACACATACACACATGCAAACACATGAACGGAAAGATTCTCAGACACTCCCAGACCCAGCCGATCTATCACTGTAGTAATTTACAAAGTGGAAGACAGAGACTGTACTGGTGCAGCCCTTTGGCACTGTGATGTAAAAAAAAATGTGGATTCCCAGATTGCCGGGCCCACCTAAGAGTAGATTAGATTTATGAAATATTGAAAAACAAAGGGAAGGGGGATGCAGGAATGGGGGCTGAAAACTTTTGTTTCATCAGGGTGTTAATAACGGTTGTGTGAACGAACCATGCCCTGCAGTAAGAGTTATGGCTGTTAGTCTGTTACAAACTTTATTAGTAGTTTACAACATAAAGAAAGAAAATACTAATAGCTTACAAGATAAAGAAAGAACAAAAGTTCATGTAGACTGGGGAAGGTCAACCGTGTTTTTGTGTGTGTGTGTGTGTGTGTGTGTGTGTGTGTGTGTGTGTGTGAGTTCATGTTTCCAGCAAGGCCCTCTGTTCACGAGGCTGTATTAGCCTTCCTAATTGGCTCTGCTGTGTGTCTGGGAGACTGGGACAGGGGTCTTGCAGGGTCTAATTGACCCTCTTGATACCATGGTGGAGCACTAAATGAAGGCAGCGTAAATAAGATCGAGAGGGAGAATCAATAGTGTGGGTCTAGGAGCCTGAGCTCAGACTGGGAGGAGCAGAGGCCCAGCACTGGACCCAGTGGACGTTCCCCTCCCCCTCCCCCAGTGGAGCTTTTGTCCCCAGCCCCTGAAAGTTTGGAACCCAGACTCCCATCGCTCCGACTGGCAGGCAGGTCAGAGGTGAGAGGTGAGGGTTAGTCTCCTATTGTGGAATGAGAAAGGGAGGATGAAACTGGAAACAGGTGACAGGAGGCTGGGTATGGATACCAGCCAGGATCAGCACAAGGCTGGGTATGGATATCAGCCAGGATCAGCACAGGGCTGGGTATAGATACCAGCCAGGATCAGCACAGGGCTGGGTATGGATACCAGCCAGGATCAGCACAGGGCTGGGTATGGATATCAGCCAGGATCAGCACAGGGCTGGGTATGGATATCAGCCAGGATCAGCACAGGGCTGGGTATGGATATCAGCCAGGATCAGCACAGGGCTGGGTATGGATATCAGCCAGGATCAGCACAGGGCTGGGTATGGATATCAGCCAGGATCCGCACAGGGCTGGGTATGGATATCAGCCAGGATCAGCACAGGGCTGGGTATGGATACCAGCCAGGATCAGCACAGGGGTGGGTATGGATATCAGCCAGGATCAGCACAGGGCCGGGTATGGATACCAGCCAGGATCAGCACAGGGCTGGGTATGGATATCAGCCAGTATCCGCACAGGGCTGGGTATGGATATCAGCCAGGATCAGCACAGGGCTGGGTATGGATATCAGCCACACAATAGTTGTGTCAAGTGAAACTTACTGGCTGAAAAACGGCCTTGAAAAGGCAATGAAAGGTGTCAAAATCAATAAATGCAGCTTCAACGCAGCCATGTGATTTAAGACCAGGTCCTCCTGGTCCAGGCTGTCGCAGGTTTTGGTGATGCTCACAGTGTGCAGCAGAAGTGCTCCATCTCCAACCCGCTCATTTGTTCAGTCAGATCTCAAAACGTCCACAATTTACCTCAACGTTTCTGTTGTAGTTCAGCTACACAGTTCATTTCACATCCCTTGAAAAGTGAAAGTCTCAGGCTTTGGTAGCTGATTTATACACACACACACACAGCATGTGTTTCACAGCTACCTTCACTTGGTGACATCACATTACAAGGAGTGTGAAGTAAACCCCAGCGGTTAGGATGCCCCGCGAGAGCCCGCTGCAGCCCCGGCTGGAGAGGGAGTGTGCGGAGTGTAACGATCATCTCCATCCCGGCCTCATCTCACGCCTCCCCGGCCCACGCAAAGGGGGAAGGGCCTCATTTTTCATGCAAACTGTAATTTAGTAAGACTGCCTATTGATTCAGTGCGCCTTGTCTCCCAAACAATGCCACTTCAATCAGCGTGCTTGGAGGCTGCCCAGGCTGCTGCCAATAGCCGCACGCTCTGATTTAAGAGATGGATAAAAAGTAGATACGTCGAAGGGTCGCTGGGAGACTAATGGGCCTCCCCAAGTGCAGGCCAGGGCCATGCATCAGGATTTAACCAACAGACCTGATGAGCAGATTAGGAAAGGGGAAACGCGAGGCCGTCGGGAATTTCATTACAGGAGGGGGGGCAGGGAGGGAGGTGCAGGAGGAAGAGGAAGAGGAGGGGTAGGGAGGGTGGTGCAGGAGGAGGAGGGGCAGGGAGGGAGGTGCAGGAGGAGGAGGAGGGAGGGAGGTGCAGGAGGAAGAGGAAGAGGAGGGGTAGGGAGGGAGATGCAGGAGGAGGAGGGGCAGGGAGAGAGGTGCAGGAGGAGGAGGGGCAGGGAGGAAGGTGCAGGAGGAAAAGGAAGAGGAGGGGCAGGGAAGGAGGTGCAGGAGGAGGAGGAATGCTAAAGAAAGGCCATCTCTCTTCAAACCACTGAGCTCTTATTCCACAGTATGATTTACAGTGTGTTTAAGGTTTTATTAGACCTTTATTAAAAAAAAAAAAAAACTTGCAAACAAACGCGATGTCTCTCTCACTTTTGTCTTTGAAAGTCTTTCAGCATCTGGCAGTGTTTCAGCACTAAAATACCACACTTCTCTTGAACAGATAATCCAGTTGTATTTCAGTAGTGAGTGGTCATGCCTGTCCTGAACACAGAATCCAGTAGTTTAAGGGAATATCATGACTTCTGCTCAAACAAAAAAACTTGGTTTTAAACATAAGTGTATTTTTAAGCTCAGAATTATACTAAATAATGCTACAACATGTACACTAACTCTTGAACATGAACACACAGATTGCTCAAGTAATCCAGAATGGTGTCGTAGTATATTAGCCTGGATAAGAAATTAATTTGTATATAAATAATTCAATTATTCAAATGAGTGTTTCTAAAGATTGTAAAGAAAACGGGCAACAAGAAAGCATTACTATGATCAAACTTTAGAAAATAAAATAAAAATCTAATAAGGGAACAAGTCCGTATAAAGGCACAGTTGTAATTCTACAGTGACACCCCACAAACACACCTCTGTCATTTCCAGCTCTTAGACTCAGGTGTGCAAAGTATTTAATGAAACTAAAAATGCCTCCTCAATAGTTTACACACACACTACAAGACCCAGCCCTAAGGACACACTTCAGTCTCATACATGTTCGACCATGTCATCCGAGAATTCTCACCCATATTTACAAAGGCAATATTTGCACAAATGGATTCAATAGTGGTGGGACACAGAAAGCTGCAGGCAAACACTGATGAACTCAGCTAAGACCTGACCCCTCCCTCCATCCCCTGATTACATTATGATGTCATAGAGGCCCCCGACAGGGGTAGAGGGACCCGGGTGTTGATTGAAAAGTCGTTTATTCCCCTGTAATTTCCTCCTCTTCCTTCATTCTTAAGCACAATAAATGAGGCTGCACCTGACGGAGCACCCAAACGAAGCCGGTCAAGTGCCTCGTCAAGGTTACCACGGAGACCACAGATAAGCGGAGAGGAGAAGAGAGCTTGCAGAGTGCCCTTGTGTCTGTGTTCAGCACTCCTCCATGTGGATCATTCCCCAATTAGAGACAGAGAGAGAAAGACAGAGAGAGGGAGAGAGAGAGAGAAAGAAGGGAGCAATGGGGTGAAGGAATAGTTTAATTAAAGCTGAGAGCAGAGTTGTGTTAACAGGATAAACGGGATAAGACGTCACCTCATCAGAGTGCTGACAAGGAGACACTTTCAGAACAGACTGGAGAAGAGGAACACTTAAAGGGCTTCAGAGCTGCACTGCCACACTCCTCCTGCAGGGGGCCCACATCTGCTCTTCCCAAGAACCTCCAAAGCCGATATCTAACTCATTATTATTTTGGGCTTGTTTTCGTTTTGTTGGGGAGTTTTTCTACCAATCTGATCCCTAAAGTCTAAAGTCTGGGCCATTGGAAACCTCTTCAGAAGTGTGCAGGAGAACATGCAGAGAGGAGAGTTAAGTTAAGTCAGCCACATTGTCAATTGTGATTTTCACCCCAATTGAAATTTGTCCTCCGCATTTTACCCATCCGAGCAATCAGAACACACACACACACTAGGGGGCTGTGGTGCACACGTGCACACGTGCCCTAGCCCGGCGCCCGGGGAGCAGTTGGGGTTAGGTGCCTTGCTCAAGGGCACCTCGGTCATGGCCTGGGAATCGAACCCACGACTCTCCGGTCACAAGACCGGTTCCCTAACCACCAGACCATGACTGCCCAGCACTAATCATGCGGCATGGGAGGAGAGCACTAGTCACATGGCATGGGAAGAGAGCGCTAGTCACATGGCATGGGAGGAGAGCACTAGTGACATGGCATGGGAGGAGAGCACTAGTGACATGGCATGGGAGGAGAGCACTAGTGACATGGCATGGGAGGAGAGCACCAGTCACATGGCATGGGAGGAGAGCACCAGTCACATGGCATGGGAGGAGAGCACCAGTCACATGGCATGCCGCAGAGCCATCAGTCACCTGCACGGACACACCACTGAGCAGAGGAGAAAGAGAGGAACCCCTACTGACCAAAGCTCCTCTCCGAGACGCATGCCTTCACAGTCCCCTGTGAACTGAACCACAGGCCTTGATGAACGTGACACTGCATGGGTAGAGTCCCCTTCAAAAAGGTCTTATTCTGGTTTTCTTTTTGTACCTCATAGAATTTTGGGTTTTGTGACCATCTCTATTCATGAAAAGTGACCTGTTAGGTTCCACTAAACAAGTACCAAAATGACAAGGACATGGAGAAGATAACCTAGTTCAGCTAGAGTAAGAGACACTCTAGTGTGGACAGCAGAAGTCAGTGAAAAACCTGATTGCAAAATATATATCTGTGAAGGAGACTTAGGAAGGTGAAATAGGTCCTCTGGCTGCTAAACTCAGGTTTGAGTTCTGGGTAGGGTGGAAGCCGTCAGCACAGTATGGAGGTACATGTCCTGATGTGACCGGCTGAATTGGAGACCTGTGTGTCCTGGTGTGACCGGCTGGTGTGGAGAACCGTGTGTCCTGGTGTGACTGCCTGGTCTGGAGACCCGTGTGTCCTAGTGTGAGCGGCTTGTCTAGAGGCCCATCTGTCCTGGTGTGACTGCCTGGTCTGGAGACCCGTGTGTCCTGGTGTAGCCCGGCTGGTCTGGAGGCCCGTGTCTCCTGGTGCCGTTTTGGCCGTGGGTCTGGCTCTGACCACAGGAGGAGGCATTGCCGAGTACGGGCGTTTGTGCCGCCATTAAAATGAAAAAGTAGCTCTTATGCGGTGGCTGTTGAAACACCATTAGGAAATGGAGACAGATGCAGAGAGGGACTCTGAGCTTTGTGCATGAGACCAACAGTAAATCAGACAGAGACTAATCTACAGCCTGCAGTGCTCTACCTGTCTCCCTCTCTCCCCCACACAAGCACACATACATACAGGGGACATAAGTCAATGGAGAGCCACTTCTTTAAGGATCTGTAAGAATTTGGAGCAGTTTATTAAACATTTGGGAATAAATAACAAGAACATAGCACTGAAAAGCACAGCGAATAAAAACTGCGCACCAGCCCTGTGGAGAACACACACACACACACACACACAGCCCTGTGGAGAACACAGAAAGATTAACAGCAAGGACTCTGGCATTAAAAGACAGGAGGCCTGTGTGGAGGAATCTCCTGATATGCAGCTCCTTCAGATCGGTAGATATCACTATGAGTGTTGCATTCTCCTCTGCTGAGCAGGTTGGGCTACTCTGTTTGGACCCTTATTACAACCGTTCTGTCCATTTCAAACCATCATGGCGCAACAGAGCTTCATATAAAGCATCAGACCCGTGTAACCTTGTAAGCTTGATCGATGCCTATTTAAAATCTCATTGATTAACAGTTGTAATTATTGATTACGTCATGCAGCTTAGGCACGGCAGACGTGTCTGGCGGCGTACCCCAAAGACCAGCCGAGCACACGCACGCGCGCACACACACACACAGAGCCGTCTCGTCCCACGTGGCAGGCCCGTCGCCGTGACGATCAGCACTGGCTGGCCACAAAGTCCAGCGCACCCCCCCAGCTGCCGCAGCCTGCACCCTTCCCGCTCAATCTCGCCCGGCGATCGATTCCTCCGACGGTGCCGGGCATCCTTCACTCGCGACGTGCCGGCTTGTTCCCGCGCTTCGGAAACATCCCCGCTAAATTACCGCGCCATCTGCTCGCCGCCCTCGCCGCCTCCTCCTCGGCGGCCCGCGCTGTCATAATGAATACGCACTATCGCGCCCCACCATCGGCGACCACGGCCTCCCACTTAATCTCATCTTAATCTCTCCCCATTGTAATTTCAAATTGTTTTGTGTGTTACGGCAAATTGAGGCGCGCCCGGGCTGCGCGCCACGCGCTGTTTTCATTTCCGTCCGCCGCGTCGTAAAAAGGAAAAAAAAAAAAAAAAAAAAAAAAGAAAAAGCTTTTATTATTAACATGCTTATATAAATAAGAGAAACATGCAGAGCATATTGCTCCACCATGGGGGGGTGGGGGGGGGAGAGGGGGAGGGGAGGACACCACATTCCCTCACAGGGACTGAGGCGGAGGAGAAGTACAGGAGGAAGGTAAGGAGGTGCAGCGCTTGCTCCAGTAAAAGGGTTGATGATGCGCTGATTACAGCTAAACGCTTGGCGGTCCTTGATGGGGGAGGGACGGGACTATGATACAGGGTGATTCACAGCATGGATCACACCTCACACGCAGGCTTCAGCCCTGGGTGTCTTACAGCACCTACCATATGCTGTTTTTTTCTGTCAGAGTACTGACCCGAGCTATTGCTTTGAATGCCATAAAGGTTTTTGCTTTATTTGGGGAAAACCCTCGCTCGCATTTATTAGAGGTTGACTCAGTCGATGCGGAGAGCTGAGGGGTTAGTGGAGGTCCTTTGTTTTCTCTCTCCTGCCCTGCACACAGCCCTGTGCTGGTAATTGGGGATTAGTGAGCAAAATGAAACAGCAAAGACATAAAAAGAGACTGGTGGTAATGTGAAGGTGTATTGGGTTTGCTGTGTAGAGTCAACTGGGACGGAAAGATCACATAACGCACACACATGAGTGCACGCGCACACACTCACACATTTCAGCAAGAGTAGAACTCACTCATATAAAGTGACTGCAATACAGAGCTGTTTGCTTACCATTCTCACACACAATGAAAAGGATTCTGAAGACTAGTTAAATAATATAATTGTTTTACAAATTCTGAAAATTTGGTCCGTGCATATCAAAACTTAAGTAAATTAATTTTATAGATTTGTCCCAGTGGCAAAGTAGGTGAATAATGTGGTTCCAATAGTACATTAGTGGACCATAATGCTGATCTTCCGATCCTTGTGGAGAGAGGTGCACATGGAGCTGTAAGATGAGAGGACAGGGAACGAGAGCATCAAAGACAGGGAGAAAGAGAGAGAGAGAGAAGGAAGGAGAGAGAGAGAGAGGGTGGGTGGGCGGTGTTTATCATGCAGGCCGTAGTCCCTGTGCCCTGCCGTTGACAGTCTCTCTTGACAAAAGCCATCGTGCGTGAGCCACCACTATCGAGTCCAGCTGAGGACAAATTTCAAGATGAACCAGAAATCAATTTGCCATCAAATTTTCATGCCTGTCCCATGCTCTCTGTGGCATTTTAATTACTGCCAGCCTCGACCAGGGCTGCTGCAGATATTGACACTTAGTGCTGTACAATAAACTTTATTGGCAAGCTCTGCTTGATTGCTGTACTAAGCTAGAATAACAAGGGATATGGGAGGAGGTGCCTCGCGCACGTAAATGTGCTCACGTGCGTGTGCGTGTGTATGCGTGATAAGACATTCAAAATGGCCAGAATACAAAGAAAAGCAAAAACGATGCAAACAGAAGCAGAGTAGGTCGCCAAAGCTTCATAATTATTAGTGCCTGAGAAAACCAGTTCAGCCAGGATCCAGAATGCACCTCGCACGGCCTGCCGCCTTTGTGCACTCTCACGTTAACGGGAATGACATGTAAACACACAGAGGAAAGGCCAGCAGTCTTAAAGCACGAACATGACTCCACATGCTTGTACCCCACCGAGGACTTCGCTCTTCAACACTTTCGCCGACCTTTGACCTGTGCTACCTAACTCTCGTCTCTTCTCACACAGCGGCATGGAGTCTCAGAGCCAGACCCGAGCCAAGACCTGACACCCCTGCTTTCCATCAGCTGATAACCGTCCCCCGGGGACTTGAAAATACTCGGCCATCGAGGAGGAAGCGTTGGCAGGGAAACGAGGCCTGGATTCCCTGAAGTACCTATGGCACGGAGTTCACATTCGAGACTGATCACACAGCCCTACAGTGGATGGCGGAGAGGAACCAGCCCCAATCGAGCCAGACGGCTGTGTCTCAGCTCGGAGCCGTCGAGCCAGACGCCCGTGTCTCAGCTCGGAGCCGTCGAGCCAGACGCCCGTGTCTCAGCTCGGAGTCATCGGGCCAGATGCCCATGTCTCCTGGGCTCACGGTGCCCTCAGCCTCACAGGGAACACGGCCGTTAGAACCTCAGCTCTCTGGAAGGAACTGATGCGGACGAATTGAGCGTGAAAGAGATGAGAGAAGGATAGACAGAGAAATGCAGCAAGAGAGAGATAGATTTCCCGTCATTAGTGATCTATGGGAAATCATCTATCTATTTTCAGCTATACTGTTAATGGCTACTGGGTGCCATTAAGATCTTTACTGTCCTACAGGGCAGCTGTGGAAGCATGGCGTGGCTTTAGACCAGTCCGCTTCCTTTGTGCTCCACCGAGAACTCCTGCCATATCTGGGAATGCAGGACGAGGGGCTCCACAAGAGAAGAGCCTATCGGGGCTTACCAGAGCCGCTGAGTCCACACCACACTCCTGCGTGCGTTCCTTATGCAAATGTAGGCGGAAGGCGAGGGGGGTTTAATATTAGAAAAAGCTTAGTTTGCTAACGCCAATGTGTTATTTTAAAAAAAAAATCTAAATATATTGTGGAATCCTTAGCACTCACAAGACATTTTAAAAAGTTGTAATAACTGCCTTAGGTAGCATGTTCAAACAAGTGCGTTGCATTCAAGAAAAAAAAATAGGCAAAAAATTAGAAGGCACAAACTAAAACATACGAAATGTTAAGTGCACACCCAACAACACTTTGTAATCCTCTGCAAAAGATTTTAAACTATGTGTGACTGTTAATAAAAAATTTGTCACACTACATGTTTGAACAGAAGAGCATAATAAAGAAAAAACAGGAAAGAGATTGAAGGCAAAGTCAGAACATGAGTCTGAAAGAGAGGGACCTCCAATTAACTCCTCAACAACAGGCGCTCCAAACACCTGCAGGGCACACTCACTCTCACTGGAATAGAAAGAGAGAGAGCTCCTTTTATATCCACTGCAAAATTACCAGTCAATGTGCAAAATCAATTTGGCAAAAGTGTCTGCATGGATATGAGAGAGAGAGAGAGAGAGAGAGAGTGTGTGTGTGTGTGTGTGTGTGTGTAGAACAGAAGCGGATAGCTTGGTGTGTAAGTTTACGTTCACCATGGCCCCCGTGCACTCCGTTGTCCTCCATGCCCTTGTGCGAGCCTGTGTGAGTCTGTGCGAGCCTGTGTGAGCCTGTGTGAGTCTGTGCGAGCCTGTGCGAGCCTGTGTGAGCCTGTGCGAGCCTGTGCGAGCGTCACATCTGTTCAGCTGAGGCTCCAGTCCCGAGGTTCGGTCACCACATCAGGCCACAAAGCCTCAAAAGAATTGTCATTCTTTTCCATCCAACAAACGAAACCACTTTAGTGTGATAATGCAGTAGCCTCCACACTATTACAATCAGGTGAGCTATTTATAGAGAACTCGGCACCGTTTCAACAACAACCAAAAGAGCGCGTAACCCACAGCTGTGTGGCACCCGCGGTGGTGGGAGGGTCCTCGGGGACGAGGACTGGACCCTGATTCACACGCTCATCATACGGCACGAAAGGAACAAGCTAAGGGCCGAACACCTCGTGTAACATTCGTGTAAACGGTAATTGTTTTTGTTTCCTTTCTATTTACCAAATCTCTCCACAACTGAAAATGATTACCTCCAAATAAACCTGGCACAAAGGTGCGGCGCACGCGAGCTCTCACGCTGCACTCCTGCTTTATTATTCACCAGCATAATTTCTCGACGAGGCTTCAGTTTAACCACGATGCCCCCTACTGGTAAGTACAAGCACTCTGTTCATGAAAAGGCCATTTCTGTACATCCTCCTACAGCCATTTAAAAGCCATCATGCAGATTATATCACAATCTGCAAAGCCTCACCATGAGTTTAACGAGACAGAACAGAAGAAGGCGCAGGAACAGTGTGTGTGTAGCTCTCCTCCCCACACAGCCATGCTGAAGGAGGAAGGAAGCCAGCGCACAACGGCACAACTGTCTGAGCAGCATCACAACACTGTTACTGTTTGCACTGTGTACCACTTTAATTACCAGTCCACCTTCTACTGTACGTTTTGGTTGAAATGGTCATCCCACAACACACACATATTCACATTCACAAATCAACGCAGACTTGATACACACCCCCACACACATCCAGCCCACCAGCACACACCCTCTCTGCCTCTCTCTGGAGACGCTTGCACTCTTGCTGGCAACCTTCCCTGGTCGTACGGGGGCTGACTGGCTCCATCCTCCCCTGCGTCTGTGCAGTGCTGTACCATCCGGCTGCAGGCTGGCACGTAGACACGGGGGTGTGTGTGGGGGGGGGGGGTCACACAGGTCATGCGGGCGTGGAGGGGGTCACAGCGGGGGCACAGGGACACGCGTGCGGAGGGTGCGGGAGGTGTAAGTCTCTAGTTAAAACCCCAGCGCTCAGACATTCCCATCGCCACACCACTCCCCTGTGAGCCACCCCACAGGAGCCCTCACCTTGAGAAAGCACTGACCTCTGCACAGCTCCAGCGCTATTAAATTAGAGAGATGGGTTTTTAGAAAGGCCACTCACCTCGTCTGAGATCAGTAATAACCCAGAGTGCCAAAGGTAGGCTAATCAAAACTCACGGTTAATATCTTTTTTTTTTTCCCCTCCTTCTTCCTTCGCACAGTATTTAAAAAAAACGAATGAAATTGTGCATAATAACTAGACGGAATACACGGTGCGCTTGGATCCTGCATCAAAGGCCACACAGGCCCACACTACCCATCTTTTACGTTTAATTAAACAAGTTTCCTAAAACCCCCCCAAACTTTAGCTAAATCGCTTTGATCTCTCCAGCACGGCGGCGGAGGGAAAGGTTGGTAGCCGTAAACGTGCGGCTGCCCGTGCACGTGTGAGGCCGCTGCTGGGGTACGCGTGGGGAAACACAGCTCAACAACACTGGCCAAGCAGCACCAGAGTGATCAAAGGACACCGCTGCCTTCTGCCAAGACGCCGGATTCCTACGCAGCTCTAGATTGCAAACAAATGTTAAGATATGAATAACAAAGAAAGAAAGAAATAGCTTAATATTCTGGAGTACTTTGCACATTTAAGAAAAACAAGTGTGTGTGTGTGTGTGTCTCTCTCAGACAGGTCTGAGGCGCTTCTGCTTTGTAAAAAAGAAATTAATTTCAAAATCAAAAAGTTCAGATTTTTGTGCCTTTTGGGAAACAATGCCCTATTCCTCCACTTGCACTGCCACACAGATGTGCCACTCAGACGAGCTGCGGCCGGCTCTACTGCTGTAGGATACATTTTTCCTCACTCTGTCTAATTCATCCTCACAAGTCCACATAGCGAAACATCAATGGCCACAGTACCTAAAAGAGTCATTTCTCACTAGTGAACTCAATAGGAGAGAGAGTTTAGAGAGTTTAGGGGCAAAGAGGGCAAAAGGGGAGGAGAAGAGAGAGAGAGAGAGAGAGAGAGAGAAAGAGGGAGAGAGAAAGTGGGAGTGGGAGGGAGAGAGAGAGAGAGGGAGAGAAAAGGGAGAGATAGGGAGGGAGAGAAAGGGAAAGAGAGAGGGATTGGAATTTTTTTTCTGTGTAGTTCTCAAGGTGACAGTGGTGAGAATGGGGGTGCAGACATGGAGGGTGACGGAGTGACATTAAACACCTCTGAAGCAAACCATCAGACACACACGCACGTACGCATTCATCAGTCCCCAGGATAAATGACTGTGTCTTCTTGTAATGTCATCTTTCTAAACAGTCTAAATTGAGGTTTCTTATATATATATTATATTCTATGTAATATATATGTACAAATGTAGTGTGTGTGTGTGTGTTATATTTATATTTGGGTGGTCTTTTTCCTTCAACCCAGGTCCTCTCCCAGAAGCCTGGGAGCTAAAGAGTCCTGTGTAGTGTCTTGGCTGTTCCCAGGACTGCACTCTTCTGGATGGAGATCTCAGATGTTTTTCCCTGGATCTGCTGGAGCCATTCTCCCAGTGTGGAGGTTACACCCGCTAGTGCTCCAGTAAACATGGGATCCACTACAGTCTTCACCTTCAACATCTTCACCAGCTCTTCTTTCAGCCCTTGGTGTTTCTTAGCTTTTGTGTTCCTTGTTCCTGTTACCATCACTTGGGATTGCTACACCTATCAGTACAGCCCTCTTCTGCTGTTTGTCCATCACTACTATGTCTGGTTGATTAGCAATTACCATTTTGCCAGCCTGTAACCGGAAATCCCACAGGATCTTTGCTCGGTCATTCTCCACCACCTTCGGGGGAATGTCTCACTTTGACCTTCGAGCTTCTATCCTGGACTCAGCACAGATATTTCTGTATGCTACGCCCGCCACTTGGTAATGGCGTTCCATGTATGCTCCGCCTGCTAGGATCTTACATACCACTGTTATATGGAGTGTCTCGGGGGCGTCTTTGCATCTGTGATCCTACCTGGTGTGGTAGATACAGCCTCTATTGGTCTTGTATTCAGAGCTGGTTCCTGTGCTGCCATGATTAGTGCCTCTGTACCGTCTTTAACTGCAACCTTATCCAGCCATTGGAAGGACTTCTCCATTTCAGCCACTGCCACTATTTGCCGGTGCACAGAGTGAAGTGGCTCCAACTCCTCCTCATATCCACCTGGTACATTCCAGGATCTCGGTCGTTTCATCCAGGATAGAAGATCTGATGCTCACTAAACCCCCCCGATCTGCTTAGTGTACAGTCTCATAGTGCTGGATTTGGGATGAAACCCTCCATGCATTGTGAGGAGTTTCCATGTCTTCATGTCAGTATCTTCTATCTCCTCGTTTGGCCAGTACTTACACCAGTGGGGTATCTGTGTGTGTGTGTGTGTGTGTGTGTGTGTGTGTAGTATGTATGTACTAACACGTCACAAATACACAACATTGAGAAGAAAGTGTGTGTGTGTGTGTGTATGTGAATAATATATATATATTATACACAAGTTACGCACACATTGTGTGTGTGTGTGTGTGTGTGTGTGTATAACTTGTGCTGTAACAGTGAGAGAACAGGTATGAATGCAGCTAATCAGGTGTAAGTGTAATACCTAATCAATTCATGAATACATTAGGCCCCTCTAATAGCCCAGGTGGAGAGACCCGGCACAAGATGCATTGCATAGATGATTGAGCAGAACATGGAACAGCAACAGAATCAATAGCAGATAGAGTAAGTAAACCCAGGGGGATGGCAAGCACCAATGAGCTGGCTGGAATGTATTAAGCCACACTATACAGGACGCTGAGCAACACTAGCTTTTGCATTCCTCCCTAATTCCCATGCTTTGGCCTAAACAGTGCTGTGAATCCTGGAAACTAAGCGACCTTTCCTCCACATGCAAATACACCCCCCTCCCGCTTTATCTATGCATGGATATCTACTTAACCAACATCAATATGTACACAGAAAATAACACATACAAACAATTAACAATAACAGCTTAGATAACATAGAAGCTTTGTAGAGCTCAAACACATCAATGTTTTTTTTTTGGTTTTTTAATGCAAGCAGAACAATCTAATGGCACTAAATGTGCTCAGCATGCCAGCTTAGCTGGTGTTTGTTCCGGCGGGTCTGGGTGAAGTGCTGCAGGGGTCAACCCCTCAGCGCGGGGAAGCATGTGCAGGTGAGCGTGGGGATGGGGAGGGGTTTACTACCCAGCATCAGATCGCTTACGCCAACCCTTGACCTCTCGCCTCCGCAAAGAGGAATTACGTAAAGCGCTAATGCATGCTGGAAGTGCCAGGCTTCTCGGGCTGCTCTAACACAGAGCCCTGCTGCCGGGAGCCCCGCCTCTCTCAACGGGGCAGGGCAAATGGGGCGTGGCCAGCATGCACAGGGGTTGGGGTGTGGGCGGCAGCCCCAGTCGGGATGCTAATGAATGCTGCTGCTGATAAGTGCGCGTTAGGCTTAAGCCCAGAAGCTCCTCCAGGGCTGTCCAACCAGCCGAGGGCTGGCCGAGCCAGACCCCTCCTACACAGCACCCAGAGTAAGGCAGAGAGGCGGGGCATAGAGGCAGAGAGGGCGTGGCCAGAGACAGTCTCAAAGGACTACATATCTAATGATCAAGACTGAGGTGTCTAAGCCTGCTGACAGATTGACCCCTGGAGAAGCTGATCGCTCCTTCTCTTGTTCTCTTCACCTCCTGATGGAGGGAGGGAAAGAGAGATAGAGAGATAGAGAGAGAGAGAGGGAGAGAGGGAGGGAGGGAGGAAGGGAGAGAATGAAGGGAGAGAATGCTACGTCTTTGAAAACAATTAGCAGTGGGGCCTTATTGAGTGAGTGGCTGTGTTTAAGTGAAACTGATGAAATAGGTGTGTGTGTGGTGCGGCAGTGTGTATAAGTATGTGAAACGGGGTCAGAGGTTAATCCCTATTGATTCAGCTCAGGTCTGCATACAGCACCACTGGGAGAGGGCCACTTCTGCTGGCAATCAGCTAGCACAAATACACAATAAATCTTACTGTCCACAGCCGCTGATCACTAACAGCTTAGCACGGCCACTAAAGAGAACCAGGGAGGGAGTGTGCACTTCCTAAAGGCTAAAGGCTAACAGCTAAAGAGAACCAGAGAGTGTGCACTTTCTAAAGGCTAAAGGCTAACAGCTAAACTCCACAGAGAGCAGCCGGTTGGAGATAAGGCGTCTAAGGGTGAGGCCCAGCACGCGTGGCTCACACTCACCAGGACATGTAATTACAGCAGAGTACAGTTCAGCATGGCACACGACCTCGCTAACGTTTGCTGCCTTTTTTGGCGAGTACTCTTCCTGTGAGTAGTGCTAAACGCTTGCATGCACAATCACACAGTGCTGAAGCTGTAATAGTGGAATATTCCTCCAGCATGACAGCGCATGGCCCGGCTCACCAACACGCTGTGAGCCAATGGCGAGTCAGTCGCCGCCTGTCTGCAGATCAATCTCTCATAATATCATTGAGCTAATTTCATCTGGCAATAGCCAATCAACAATTATTCGCCCTCTTTACACGATAAATGTATTTTTTTGGAGATATTTAATAAGGAGTCTGGGCAAAGATGACTGGGGTCGTCAGAGGTCATGACCTCTTGTTATGGCTGGGCCTGCCTGGGAAGATCTCAGACAATCATTACAAATTAAATGAACCTGCAGCAGGATCCTGAGCACATGCAAACACACACACAAACGGGCACACACACACACACACACACCTGCATGTGAACCTCCTACCTAGCTTCACAACACTGCTCACAACAGCCAATTAGAAAAATTAAAAGCACCATTCATAAGGACAGTTAGAACTTGCTGGATGATCAATGAGAAAAGTGTTCAGCAGCGGTTGTGATGAAACTGCGTAAGCATTTCATTTCGAACAAACTGTGTATCCTGGATAGGACCTGGGAAACTAATATAATAATATTTGCCAAATCAATAATAATTCTCTGCCTTTTCCTTTCAATCTTTTCATCTTTCTCTGCCTCTGCCTTTTACTCTCTCTCTCTCCTTCTCCATCTTCACTCTCTTCATTTTCCTCCTCTCTCTCCCTCCTTCCGTCTCTCTCTCTCTCTCTCTCTCTCTCTCTCTCTCTAATCCGATCATGCAGGGAATAAGTGTATGCACCATGAACACATTTCATTTCCCCCGTTGGTTTTCAGCAGGCCCAGAGGTGAGCTTTAATAAGGATCAATGGCACTTTATCTGGGACAGGACCCACTTCACAGCATGCAAATTAAACACCAACACTTACAAGAAAAAAAAAGAAAAAGAAATGGATTTAATTAAAAAATGTAGAACCACAGGCTCTGGGAATTCAATTAAAGGATTTATGCAAAGGTTGGCTAGCTTTCTGTGTTGCAGTGGTGCTTGTATAATGAGCATTTCATATTAAAAATCAATAGGTAATCTAGGGTGGAAGATCGCCCGCTTACATACAGTTTTGAAATCAATTTGAAAAGTAGTCCATCACGGCAGTGTCACCACAGATAGCACTGGGCAGGCGGTACTGGTCCGGACTGGGGGTCATGAACCTGGACAGACCCGGTGCGGAGGACCCGGCACACGACGTTTGGCCTTTGGGTTCGGAGGGACAGGACAACGCATGAGGAGTTAAGAACCCGTTTCTGCATGGCACCGTGGGAATATCAAATGCAGTACACATGCATACAGACGTTAAACTTTACTCAGAATGCCAGTATATTAAATCACCGTGACCTGGCCTTGTGTTGTGTTCTGTTTTTACTGCCACGAAGTGGCAGACACTGTGACGGTGCTTAGCATGCAGTCTTTATTTAACAACACAAATTAAGCGCTCTCATCAAAAACCACGTTCACATCTCCCAGAAGCGCAGACGAGCGCGGACCTGACGAAGCTCCGTTCCCAGCAACCCAGACGGGCCGCCTGCAGGACCAATGCCACACCCACAGCCTATCTACAACCACACCCACAGCCGTCTACAACCACACCCGCAGCCATCTACAACCACACCCACAGCCAGTCTGCATTCGTATTGAATCGGCCAGGTGGGCGGGGCTCCCTGCCGGCCCCTGCAGATGGATGGGCAGTCGCAGGACTCTGACTGTGGGTCAGACGCAGCCACATGACAGACGCGGCTCCTGGGTGAAGGCCGCCTGCCAGCCTCTGATTGGCTCCTTATCGATTCAGACACGCTCGCCGCCACATCAGCTGATCCACAATAAACCATTTACTCTGCTTCCCCTGCGCAGTGAGCCGTATGCTTGGAAAAACGGCTGTGTGTGTGTGTGTGTGTGTGTGTGTGTGTTTGTGTGTGTGTGAGAGAGCAGGGGGTGAAAGACTGTGTATGTGCTTTATTTTAATGAAATGGTAGCCCATATCTTGGTAGACAATAATCCTGGTAATAGGATTGTGTGGGGACACACATGTCAATACAAGCAAATGGGACTGTTGCCTTTTAGGCCTCTGATTGTCTTCCAGAGCCTTAATAGGAAGAGAGAGAGAGACAGACAGACAGAGACAGAGAGTGAGAGACAGACAGAGACAAAGAGACAGAGAGACAGACAGAGAGAAAGAGATCCAGAGAGAGGGGAAGAGAGAACAGACAGAGAGGTCAGAGCTGGAATGTCTACACAGTGCTGTCCCAGCATGCTGGAGGAGGAGATTAGTCTTTTCACAGTTGCGTGCTGACCGAAGGCAGACACTACCCAGCCTACACCCGCAGCTCACCACGGCTTTGACTCTCTCTCCCTCTCTCTCTCTCGCTCCTTCTCTCTCCACCAACACCATGTTAAAAGAACCAGACAAAACTATGTGCGCACACACACACATACACACACACACACAATCACTCCGGAATGGAAATACAGCCCTGTGAGAAGCGGTCAGGGTTCTCCGGTAGAAAGGGCCACGTGTTGTCTTAATGCCCCGGGGGGGAGGGGGGGGTAGCCCCAGAGTGAACGCGTGGGCAGGCCGACGAGGTTGCAGCAGAGTTCTCTACTCGCCCCACACTCCTCCCTCTTACACCAGGCCCTAATCACCAATTATGAGCCTATTAGAAGTGGCGGCAGCTGGCGGGCGCGGTGCGGGGGAGGGGCTCCGGGGTGCACACCTCTGCTCCTCTCCGCTACGCGCCAGCGAGCGCCTGTCAACCAGGCCGCGCCGCCACCGGCCCCTGTAGTGGCAGATAACAGCACCTGACCTTACAGGCGCTAACCAGCGGAACGCACGATACAGAGCCGCACGACAACACAGGCACCGGGCCAGCACACACGGGCTGACGGCACTTCATTACACACACACACACACAAAGATGGGGGACAGATAGAAAGAGAGGGAGTGGGAGAGAGAAAGAGGGACAGAGAGGGAGAGAGAGAGAGAGAGAGAGAAAATGTGTAATGCCTCTGTGCTGTGGTGTACTAATAGAAGCAGACCTCTCGTTAGCTAGGCATGAAAAGAAATCCATCAGCGGAGCGCCCCACCATCCTCTCCCTCGCCCCTCACGCCGAGAAGCGGAGGGGACTGGGGAAAAGGGGGAGGGGGAGGGGCAGAGGGAGGAGGAGAGGGGGGCAGAGGAGGGAGAGATTTAAGCCCCCATAAGGTGATGGTAGCACCGGTCTCTCAGCAGCCTGGTTCAATTACCTCGCAGGCAAGTGGTGAGACAAGTACCAATGCACTGAGGAACTTGTTAAAGTCTCCCTTTTAGAGCAAACCGCCGGCTAATATACGACTATTGGGCCGTGGTCAAAAGTTCACGCCGTGCATATGTAAAAAGGTAGCGGGAGGCCTGGGGCGCAATCCTGGGGAAAATAATTGCCCTAAAATGCTGAAAGCGCGCGGTGAGGCGAGGGGCGAGATCCTCCCTGCACTGGGGAGCAGAGGGGAGCGGAGGGGAGAAGAGGGGAGCAGAGGGGCGCAGAGGGGAGAAGAGGGGAGCAGAGGGTAGAAGATGGAGCGGAGGGGTGTGGAGGGGAGTGGAGGGGAGCAGAGGGGAGAGGTGGGGAGGGCTGGGTGGGACTCTGGAGCGCGGCGAGGGCCACAGACCCCTCTACCACCAGAGCCCTCTCCCACAGCACAGTGCCGCGTGGCACACAGGCCGGGCGCCTCAGAAATGTCATGCCAGACACACAAAAACAGCTGCCCGACAACACGCGCAAAAAGGTTACGGCCGTCAGATGGGACTCCCATAACACGCACACGGGGTTACGGAGCAGCAAACATTCTTACCCTCTGCGCAAACATGTGACCTTGAGCTGCAAAACTGAGAGCAAAAACGAGACTCAAAACATCCATAATATAACAAATATATAAAAATAACACATAATAACAACAAATATAATAATAATAATAATAATAATAATAATAATAGCCAGGTAGGAAGTGTTCATTTGTACAAAAAATAAAATAATTAAAAATTTATTACAATAAAGAACTAGCCGATATATTTGGATGTTTTTCATTGGAAAGTCTCGATAAATGTTTTCCTGTTGGATCATGTAGCACATCCAGTACATTTGAACATGTCAATGACTTCAAAGACACCGACAGAACAGACCAGAGCGCCACTCTCTAGAGAACTCGGGCCGTGTGAGGCCACCTGCACCCAACATCAAAAATAAGATGGGTGGAATTCGGGGGGGGGGGGCGGCAGGTTTTTTGTTTAGGCAAATAAATATTTACTGCTCTGATAAATCCTATCAGCCTGAAAGGCAGAGGCACATTACTTTGCATATTAGAGAGCATATATTAGAGCCAGCAGAGCTGTTAATGATCACGTCTCTCTGAAAACGACAGCTCCATTCTACAGATATGACACAGCAGGTCAAACCGAGAGTGAGTGAGTGAAACAGCGTGTGTGTGAGAGAGGGAGTGAGTGACTGAGAACAGAACAGAAAGAGAAATAGAGCAGCATTTCCCTCTGTTCATGCACTAAATATACACACCTCAGACAAGAGTGCTTAAACGCTAAAAACCTACACTGCATCTTCTGAAGAGAATATGATAAGCAAGTGTTTAGGGGAAATTGCTGAACATGTCATCATATATTTTTGTCATCATATATGTATGATGTATGAAAGTGTGTGTGTGTGTGTGTGTGTGTGTGTGATACTCTACTGCAAAGTTTCCTGTAGATGTATACACAGAAACTTTTATCATATGCATTTTATTTTTTTTTTCTGTTTTGTTCTCTTTTTAATTTTATCACTTTTAATGTTCATAATTCTGTTCATCGCTTTGGCAACAGTTGCTAATTACAATTCAGGCCAATAAAACTATTTAAATTTGAGAAAATGAGAGAAAGAGGTAGAATGGCTGAGAGTGTATGTGTCTGTGTAAGAGAGAGTGTCAGAGATAAGAGTGAGTGTGAGACAGGATGTATATATGTGGGAGAGTGAGTGAGTGTGTGTGTGTGTGTGTGTGTGTGTGTGTGTGGCGTGGGGCGGTGTAGTTCTATGTTAAAGGTCGCAGTGCTCCTTTGTGGAAACCTTTTTCAACTAAGCAAATAAGTATGGAAGCATATGTCAGGACATCAGAAACATTTGAATCAAGATGATAATATTTTTCCTCACAGGTCTTCAAATCCACATTCAAATACAGATGTTTCTGGTTCTAAACACACATGTGCAGTAACAGCACCTCAGCTGCAGTCTACTCCACCTCTACACTCCATACTACAGGCGTGCACACGCGTGTGTGTGTGATGGAGGGCAGAAGGTGAGATGAGCTACAGTTACTCAACACCAGCAGCAGTGCATGACTGAAAACAATGAACATATACCTCCTGCTCTTAGAAAATAGCGGCACAGAAACACACGCGCGCACAAACGCACACACAACCACACTCGTGCACCCGCACTGGCGCACCCGCACTGGCGCACCCGCACTCGCGCACCCACACACTGGCGCACCCACACACTGGCGCACACAGCGCTCGGCTGGTTAGCATGCTAACCCAGAGAGCAGCCTCCATGCCGTGCTCCTTCCACACGGCGCTCAGTGCTCTCAGCCTGGGCCTGGCTGCATTGTGCTGAGCTCTGCAGCCTGAGGTCTCCCCGGACCACAGATGTGTTCGCAGGCAATTAAAACGATACCATCTTCATATCAGCGTAAACAATAAATAAAATAATACCAGGGTTTTATATTAAATCTTGTGCTGCCCACAGTCAGGGCGTGCCGGGGAGAGGGAGGGAGAGAGGGAGGGAGAGGGAGGGAGAGAGAGAGAGAGTGAGAGAGCTTTAACCAGTGTCCTGTTTCTGAGACTGGGCCCTGATCCCAGACCAGTGAACTGCACCATCAGCAACTGGTGCTAATTACTAATGATGCGTTTACCTTCCTGCGCTATACATTTGTAAGGAGAGCCCCTTCTAGATTAAAAAATATATTAAGATCTATCTATTTTCAGCATTATTTGTATTTATATGCTATTTTAATTTTAATGTTAATGTTAATATTTTTATCAAATTGAATAAAAGGTTGAAAGGTGAAGTTTTGGTCATATCTGGCGACAGTGTGAGGAGAGGACGTGTGCCATAAAGACTCCACTGCTATTAGTCCGCTAGCTAAACATTCCAGATCAAACATGAATGAGAAGTACAGACCTGAAGGAGAGGTTGGGAGTTACGGCCATGTACTCGGGACAAATCCGTGACAAATTCATATCACCCATCACATCTCTTTAAAATATCATCAGCTCAGATGAGCTTTATTGGAACGGAGGTGAACACTATATCACAGATGTGCCTTCGGTGCACACACAGCCCTGGAGATAAGGGAGGAAGGCATGGAGCGGGAAAAGTGGTGATATTTAAAACAAAGCATACATCACACGCAGCGTGTCGCCCAGAGCAACAGCTACCGCCGGCCAGGGGGAGGGGGGTTCAGGAGCCGCAGATACGGGCAGATATGGGCAGACGGGGCAGATACGGGCACATACGGGCACATACGGGCAGGATTTATGATGATGTTCAGTTTTAGAGTTGAGCTCTGGAAGTGGGTGTGACCTCCAGCTCCAGGAACGCTGCTCGTCTGAGTTCTACCACATTACACCTACAACTGACGGCAGCATGTGTGCATGAACGCACACACACACGCGCATAAACGCACGCACACGCTCACATAAACGCAC
Source organism: Brachyhypopomus occidentalis (assembly GCA_020368025.1). Taxonomy (NCBI): domain Eukaryota; kingdom Metazoa; phylum Chordata; class Actinopteri; order Gymnotiformes; family Hypopomidae; genus Brachyhypopomus; species Brachyhypopomus occidentalis. The sequence goes on along the minus strand of JAGXOD010000045.1, from coordinate 2,338,138 downwards.
ACACACACCGACACGCATGCGCACACGCGCACACACACACACACACACACACACACACTTGCGAATTATGCAAGCTCAAAGATATGTCTCTCAAGTCACACTCGCTGCAATATGACAAACATGTGCTTCCTTAAGCATATCGCACAAAAGCGGGAAGCATTTCTGGGCAGCCTCCAAGGTGCCAGACATCACCAGAACTGAGCACGTGTGCCTTTACAAACACACCAACGCTAAAGGGATGTCCTGACAGCAGAGGCTCCTAATACACGCCTCGCTCTCCTACAACGGATAGAGGCCACTGCACAGGGGTGCCCCCTGCAGGCCGCGGCACAGAGGAGCAGCCAGCACTTACCAGAGACTTGGTGAACGGGCGGGCCAGCGTGAAGAGAAGGGTCATGAGCCACCAGCTGCGATGGATGGCCGTGTACATCATGTTCCCAGGGTGCACGGCGTTGGCGCTGACCCCTGAGGCCGATAAGCGGCGGTGGAGCTCGTTGGAGAAGAGGATGTTGCAGAGTTTGGCGCGGTTGTAGGCCAGCATAGACCAGTAGGCCCTGCGGGGCGGGGAGAGCAGGGACAGGTCCACCCTGCCGCACGAGTCCACCAGGTCTGTGAACCTGCAGAACCGAGAGCAGAGAAAGACTCAGTGGCAACACAACAAGCTACTGGACAAACAGCCAACAGCCCGTGAGCTGCTGCTTGGCTCACAAGGTTGGTTTTGCCCAGTCGCCTAACGAAACCCTTAAACACAACAACTCCTGTGCTACTGTCTTTCTTAATCTTTTCGTTTTTTTGTGTAATCAAATGTACTGCACATATTTCTTCCTTACAACCAAGAAGTCTAAAGAATTCCCAGAGTCCACGGCACGCTGCTCTCAGGCTACAGGATGCGCGAGTGCAGGTAAGACAGGACACGCGAGTGCAGGTAAGACAGGACACGCGAGTGCAGGTAAGACAGGACACGCGAGTGCAGGTAAGACAGGACACGCGAGTGCAGGTAAGACAGGACACGCGAGTGCAGGTAAGACAGGACACGAGAGTGCAGGTAAGACAGGACACGCGAGTGCAGGTAAGACAGGACACGCGAGTGCAGGTAAGACAGGACACGAGAGTGCAGGTAAGACAGGACACGCGAGTGCAGGTAAGACAGGACACGAGAGTGCAGGTAAGACAGGACACGCGAGTGCAGGTAAGACAGGACACGCGAGTGCAGGTAAGACAGGACACGAGAGAGCAGGTAAGACAGGACACGCGAGTGCAGGTAAGACCCGGCTATCACAGCCCACACTGCAGGCTAATTGTCCGGATTAAGTTGCAGATGCATCCATAACACAACCACGGTCTACATTAAGCTCCATGCTAACAGAACGTTTAACATGCAGGATTAACTTCTGGACAGAACTTTTTACAAATGCCAATGGGAGCGTGTGGAGAGGAGGGCAGTGGGGGGTCCCTGACCCGGATGAGGGGGGGTGGGGCCAACGCTCCACGCTCTAGGAAGCCCAAGCTTCCAGCACCACTCCACCCTGCCTTAATGCACATCAAAGCAGCAACATGATGTTGTTTAATTGGCTCCGACTGAGCTGTTAAACGCCAGATGTTTGACAAGGCCCCTTGAACACAAGACAGGGTGTGTGTGTGTGTGTGTGTGTGTGTGTGTGTAAGTCTCGAGATGTACTGTACAGTGAGGAATTCTCCCTCCCAGTGAGTGTGCGCCTGTTTCAGCCCCACCCATCCACCTGAACACAGTCAACATTTACATCTTCATTAAAGTCACTACACACGAGCCAATCAGAATGTCCTGTTTGCTGTTGACAAGCCCCATGTCCCCAGGTTGGGTTGGGGTTTGACACACTACATCTCTGCATGGATGAACGGCACCATCTGCGGGTGGAGCGTCGGGGGCGGGGCCCTTGGCTGCCTCACTCCCAGGGCTCCACGCAGGCTGTCGGGGTGAGAGAGCTGCTCTCCAGGGGCCGTGGCGGCAGCGCGTCTCGGGTTATTCTGACCCTGTTCATCACACTACGGCTGCACACGTGAGCCCTGCCAGACCCTCTCTGCTCAGACACACAGATTAGTATCTGGGAAGAGCAAAATGTAAATTCATAAGGACTCAAGGTCATTTTATAGCCAAGGAGGTGGGCACAGTGTTTACAAGGCATGTGAAACCAGAAGGGTACTGTGTAATGACTAATGCCCAACACAGCAGAGCCTGGCTGTAGCGTTAGAGAGGGCAGCAGCTTCAACTAATGGTTGGTCCTGCTAGAACTGGACATGTCCAGCACATGCCTAATATCACCAAGATCCCCAAGTCTCAGTGCACGAAGGGGAGATCAGGTTTTTAAGTGAAACTACACGATATTTTCCCAAAGCTCAACCCCACCCCTCCCCCCATCCTCTCCTGGTCCCCTCACCTGTCTGAGCAGGTCAAGGTTTCATGTGGTTGCAAAGCTTCACAAAATATAATCTCTTGCCAGGCCATAGGTCAAACCATTGAACTGAAAACGACACACATTAAAGCAAGTGAATCAGTGTGAGCAGAGGAGGAGGAGGAGGAGGAGGAGGAGGAAGAAATGGAGGAAGAAATGGAGAAAGGCAGAAAAGTGGGAGCCCAATAAGAAATGTTTCAGTGTAACTGCCTGTAATTGGAACAAAAGGTCAATGTTAAACTGTGAGGCTAAATGACAGCACACCAGGAGTGTATGTGTGTGTGAGTGTGTGTGTGTGTGTGTGTGTGTGTTTCTCCCTCACTTCCATCAGCACTAATCCTTCTTTTTGGGGGGGGGTGGGGGGGGGGTGGGATGAGTAATAGGAGGGGGAGTTTCTGGATGGGGTGGATGGAAGAAAAAAAGAGGTGTGAGGGGGGGAAAATGGACAACCAGAAGCATCTCCAGTCTCCCTCCCCAAACAGCACGGCCCAGTCTGAGAACGCTTAGTTTTAGTTTGGACAGCCTGCGCTATCAAAAGGGGAAATTCTTCTGCTGTCATTATGATGACCTATCCCAGCATTCCCCCACCTCCCCCAGCTATTCGTTCTCATGAAACGCTCCTGTTCCGCGAGGCCCGCGCCGGCCCCTCCCCCTCCCCCCGCCGCCGCTCACCCAATAAAGTGTGCTTATGGGAAAGGGCTCTCTAGCCATGCGTGCCAGCGCAGTCTACCCCAGATGCCTCTCCACTACTGCCTGAGCACTGAGGCATTGCAGCAGGTCAAATCAATCACAGCCATTCTGTTCCAATTTAATCAACCTTTATCAAATCTCAGGCCAAAATCAATGCCTCATATCCTACTTCACCAGGCCTGCATGGACGAGGAATCCACATGTGACAGGACTTTGCTGGACTAATACGGTATAATATATTCTGAAGCTTCGAAATTTGGATCAAAGTGAGTTGTTGTGCTGAGGCTGGCCTGTGGTTGATATGCGCAGGTTTAAACCCACCACAGAGATGTGGCCATGACACCACCACACCGCTAGGCCGAAGTCTTTCTGCAGGTTGATAACCGCAGGTGCTGTCTGTGGTGGTTACGGCTGCTCTAGAAGTAGAATCTGTGTAGAATATGTACAGTTAGCCTGCAGGATCCCTTCAAAGCGCTGAGCCAGGACCAATCCCTGCAGAGCAGTGGGTGTGGCCAGGAGGGGAGTAGGGGAGGAGCTCGAACCTGTGGGACTCGGAGGAGAGTACCAGGACGCGGGCGGGAGCGGAGCGACGCAGGACGTCCTGCAGGAGCTGCACCAGGTAGAAGTGGCCCAGGTGGCAGGTCTGGAAGGTGGACTCCAGCCCGTCCTCTGTCACACACCAGGGCTGCGTGAACACCGCCGCGTTACACACCAGGATGTGCAGGGGCCTACACACACACACACACACACACAAACAAACAAAGATACAGGCATTTGAAACAACACCTTCTGAAAAGGTTTGCATCCTACTTTTAAAGAGCATTACAGTTGTTAAGGGGAAAAAAACCCTTCATCTTAACATTATTTTTTAAAGGCATAAATGGAAAAGTTCATTACGCAGTCAGCACAGTTGAGATGTACTGCGAGTTGTGTGCACCAGTAGAGTTATTAACAGTGTAATGGGTGACAAATGTTTCCGCTGCTCTTGGATCCCACATTTTTCCACCATGGTGATCATTCATAGAACCCAGTGCTACAGGCCAGAAATAGAACCTCCCAAAGTAACCATGGTGCCGTGAAGACACTCCGGGGGAAGTGAGAGTAGACGGGAGAGTGAGGCAGGACGGGAGAGTGAGGCAGGACGGGAGAGTGAGGCAGGACGGAAGAGTGAGGCAGGACGGAAGAGTGAGTGAGGCAGGACAGAAGAGTGAGTGAGGCAGGACGGGGCAGTGAGTGAGGCAGGACGACTATATTCTTCACATTAGCAGTACCGAGCCCTAAGCCCAAAATGTTAAGAGTCTCGTGTGGATCATGAGACTGACTTGGGGCCTCGTGGACAGGGGGCTGTGACAGGCTGTTCACCTTCAGGCCTGGTCTCTGAGGCTCTGATTCTGCCGGCGACCCCTGCAAGGTCATCGCCCCGTACGCATCTCTCACTCCGGAGAGAATGTTTGGGGAAGTGTTCCATGGCGGGAGACCCTTGGCTCTGACAGAGTCGCTCCGCCGGTCCTGAACCCACGGTGGCGAAGCAGAACAGTCTGAATCCACGCCACCAATTTTTAATTCCCTCCATTAGAATTAATGATGAGGGCCACAGGCAGTTTGTGTACTCTGTGTTTAAGACCTCCACTATTAATTAAAAACTGGTTGGTGGAAAATTAACGGAGGAATTGTTATGCCCCTGCTATAATGAGCCTTCCGTATGACATTAAAAGAAATGGTGAGATTGCTTCCAGGTCCAGGGAGGAGGGTGCGTCCGTCTCGGAGCAGGAGAGAGCCGGAGCAGAGCTGGCATTCCAGCGTACCCAGCCGTGCCATGCAAACGCCTCGGGAACAGGTGACCTTCAGATCCCGCACAGTAAGCTCGGCCGAGGACGGTGTCGGCGGTGTCTAGAAAGCAGACCGAGGTGCAGCTCTAACTCCAGAGAGTCGGGTTGTTAAGGAACGGCTGTGACTGCGGCTCGGAAAAATTCTCTCTCTCGCTCTCCATCAGCTTGGACGATACAAAGGAGAAGTACGCAGGGTGCAGGCAGAGCCCACCTCCATCTAATCAGCTCAGCTCTCTAAAAGCAGTCTCAAACATCCACTTACACACACTCTCTCGACATGGGACTTAATGACGCACAGTGCCATGTGCAGGGAGGGGCTAGTCCTGCGAGTGAATCCCGTTAAGCCGTAGGATGTGCAGGCAGGTAATGGCAAGAGGACCACGCCTGCAATCACCACCTTGGTGCACGCTCCCCCGTCCCGCGGGCTGAAGCGGAGAACCCCGAACCCCAGACACACGCACTCGCAGCCAGGCCAGAGCCCCACACGCTCATCCCGCGGATCCCCCAGCCAGGATGTGGCTTTAGTTACTTCTAAATTACCCCAGCAGCTAAGGTTCCTGAGATTAAAAGGCCCAAGCGGAAAGTTATCGGCTCAGGTTCTGCGCGGCGTGCGTGAGAGAGGCTTTGCCCCACATCATCTGTTTCGCGAGATAAGGAAAAGGAAAAGAGAAGGGCCTTTAATGATGAGGTCATCAGCGAGCAGGGGACCTGGGGAAGAGCAGAGCTGGAGAAGCGGGGGGGGCTCTAGAGGGCAGGTAGCAAGACCCAGTCTCTTCCTACACTACAGGGTCTGCCAGGCACCCCACCCCTCCCACTCCAAGTAACCACCCCCTTCCCAGCTTCATATTGGAGGTGGCTGACTGAATGGGCCTCAGAGGGCGAGAGGGCCGTGTGCTGCTGTTTGGCCCATAAACTCAGGCTAATCCTCCTGGTGTGTGGCCGGTGATTTAACAACATGCCGTTACAGCAGTGGCGCGCGCTTAATGCAGCTCCCCACCACGCCTGTCCTCATAAGCACAAAGCTAACAAACGGCTTTAATAGGCAAACCCACGGAATGTAAAAACTCCCTTTAAACTTATTAGCGCAAACGAGGGGGTTGGCCGCAGATGCGCAATTTACACGCCAGGCTAGCGGGGGCGGTAACGGGCGAGCGGGGAGGAATATCGCTCCGTATTTACTTTAAAAGAACTCCCAGGGCACGACCTTTGACCCGAGGATAATCTTCCCGCATAAAAGAGTGATTACTTTTTCTCCCAGCACTGCGGCTGTCCGTCATTAAGGGCCTGTGTTTATGGGCTACACGGAGAGCCGGTGGAACAGAACACAGCTCGGAAACACACACGCGCACAAACACACATGCACAAACAAACTCACCTTTCCACAGTATGGGCTAAATTAGACTGTAGCCCTGACTTGGCAGTTGATATCCAAAGCCCATCAGGGTAATAATGTTACTACAGAGGCTTTTTTTATTGCAGGTCCAGGTTTGGAATATCTGCCCACAAATGGAGGGCATTTCCCTGTACGTTTCACAGAATGAAACATTAGTTTGCATTACTAGAAGACCACTGACACACTTCTTAAAGTTCACCCACAACTATACTTGACGAGAACAAAGGAATAGGAGTCATGTTGTAGAAGCTCTGAGAACAGAACAAAGAGAACAAGCAAGAGAGAGAGAGAGAGAAAGAGAGAGAGAGCATGCAGGAGAGAGAGTGAGAAAGAGAGAGAGCATGTACAAGAGAGAGAGCAAGAAGGCGAGACAGAGCGAGAGAGCATGCACGAGAGAGAGACAGAGAGAGAGCATGCATGAGAGCAAGAGGGAGAGAGTGAGAGAGCAAGAGAGAGCCTGGACAAGAGAGAGAGACAGTGAGAGAGAGAGAGAGAGAGAGAGAGAGAGCCTGCGCAAGAGAGAGAGAGATGGGAGAGAGATACAGCCTGCACAAGAGAAGGAGATGGGAGAGAGACAGTGAGAGAGAGAGAGAGAGAGAGAGAGAGAGAGAGAGAGAGCATAAAAATGTGAGAAAACACTGATTGCCTTACGTTTGCCATGGTAGAGACTAGGAGTGTGTGTGTGTGTGTGTGTGTGTGTGTGTGTGTGTGGGGAAGTGCTGGAAGCAGAAACAGGGGGGCGTGACGCACCTTCACCAGCTGCCTGCTGCCATTCACACCTCAGCAGCTCCCTATTCTGATGCGAATTAATCTACTCCTCCTCTGGGACATTCACACACACACACACACACACGCACACACACACACACACACGCAGACACACACACACACACAAAGTCCACCACCCTGGGAATAACTAATGAAGAAACACAACCTTGGCAGGGGAAGAAGGGCTTGCTCACTTATTGCGTCCCCAGGACCAGAAGAGACTCGGGGCTCCATGCCCATGGCTGTGGAGGGTGGTAGGCAGAATGGTGGGTGTGCTACATGAACCAGCAGCAGAGTACGTACTCTAAAGAGGACAAGAGAGTCCCCCGAGTGTGAGGAGTGTGAGTGTGTTTGTGTGAGCGAGAGAGAGAGAGAGAGTATTCTATATAGTATTCTATTCCATTCTATTCTATCTACCTAGTCATTCCATCATGTACAGTGTATAAAACTAGTATGTCAGTATGTGTATGGGGGTGTGACGGTAACAGCAAAGAAAGCAAATGGCAGAGGGAGACCACACTCAGAACAACGGTAAAAGCTCGGACCAGTTGGACCAGCTGGGACCAGTCCGTATGAAGACAGCAGAGTCTGAGGGAAGTGAGCTGAGGAGTGGAGTTGAAGTGCCGGCGGTTCCAGTCTGGACCGGCCATTACTGGGCGCCCAGTGAGGGGCCCACAGCACAGGGCAGCCTGCTGGCCCTGCGGGGCCACGGGGGCCCCCGTCTCCACACTCCAGCTGGGGGTCACTGGGCCAAGTAAATGATTTGGGTCCCAAATGGCCTTGCGCTAATGGGCTAATCTCTCTCTCTTATTAAATGCTATCAGCCTCCATTAGAGGCAGCGCAGGCCTGATGTGAGTGGAAGTGTGAGTGGAGAGGAGAGAGAGTTTAAAGTGGCGTGGCCTGTCACTACACTCACTCAGCCATGGCAGAGGAGAGGAGAGCACAGGCACACAAACAAACACAAACACACGCACACACAAACATGCACACAAACACGCACGCACACACCAACACACGAAAACATACACCCACAATAACACACACACACAAATACGAACACACAAAAACATGCATACACACACACGCACTCTCCCACCCACACGTCCCCCTTATAAACTCTAAAAGTGCTCGCATACTTGTACTCTACAAAAAGCACCCAGATAAATACAACACAAACAAAGACTCTGTCATAATTTCTGTCAGTTCCTCACTGTCACACACTATAAACCCAGCGGTATGTGTCCCAGTCCCCATTCTCTCCTTCTCTCCCTTTCCCCTCTCTGGGTGACTTTCGACAGCAGCTCTCGGCGAGTGTGTTAATCATGAGAGATGACCAATAAGGCCCAAGATAAGGGCTCCAACAGCAGGCGTGGGGGGGGGGGTGGAGGAAGAGGGTGGGGGAGAGGGTGGCGGTCACCTCCAGGCCTCTGGCTGCTGACCAAGCGGATGCTACGGGCAGCGGTGTCCTGCCTGGGGGGCTGCCTAGGGCCAGATGAGCCCTGGAGCCCCCTGAGGGCCTGAGGAGACACCACCACCACCACCAGAAGCAGCAGCAGCAGATGCCCAGCCAACGTGTCCAGCCGCCTGGTGCAGCCACCCCAAGGAGAACGGTGGGCAAAAACACTGGGCAGATTCACTCCACGGCCCAGCCGGAGAGCAGCAGGGTGGGGCCATGGCCCCCAGCGCCCGCGGACAAAGGCCCTCGGCCCTATCAGACCCCACAACGTATCCTCCAGGAGAGCTGCACATATTGTTGGCCATTTGTCAAACCAACCGTGACCCAGCCTACCACAGGCTGGACTTCTAAACCCTGCCTAGGCAGCAGGATCCAATACAATGTCCAGCGTGCAGAAGGGCCAACGGTATGGTGCTGCATACCTCCCAGCTCCTCTAACCACTCACCTGCAGCACAGATCTGACAAATGCCCCTTACACAGAAACAATGGAGCATCTGACACACAGGGGACTCTTCACAATTAGATCATAATTAGAGCATATCAGTCTAATTACTGCACACATCATGCAATTAATGATTATTTACAGCCAGACACACTCCTGCACTTGTGTTATGACAGATAGAAGCAGGGGTAACATCACAAATTAACCGACGGCGGCATTTCAGCTGGAGACATGCGTTTCTTCCGAGTCTCTCCACAGCCTAGTCTTTGAGAGCCAATGTCACTGTTCCTTCGCCTTCCACCATGATACGTAACTTCATGAAAGCTCCGCCAGTAATTGATTTAACTGGGAGACTGTGAAGGACTTCAAAGTCTGTGGAGATGAGATTGATGGAATTATGTAGTAAGGTTGAGATACTTATTTATTGACCAGGGAGAAGGGAGGGGAGGCGTCTGATGAGAGAGGCTGGACCTTTTGGCCCCCTGCTGATTTGATAGCTCCGTAATGGAGTGGGGGAGGGAGGGGTCACGCCCTCACTCTGCACTCAGACCACCACCAGAAAGGCAGAGCCCGGGCCGCCCATGGGCTCCTCTCTGCTTTAAACTGCAGGACTCCGTTTGGGAGGAGTGCGATAATACTTTTAATTAGGAAATTGTCAGGATGACTACGGAGGACAAGAGGATGAAGGCAGAAGACAAGAGCAGAGCCTTCAACGTTCCCCTCGGGCGGGTGGAAGGAACCGCACAGCGTCTCCCATTAAGACCCTGTGCACCTGTTTCATTCCTCTGGAGCTGGGAAGGGGACAGATTTACTCACAGTTTCTTTGCTTTGAAGGCCTCTGCGAATTCCCGGACACTTCTGAGTGAGGCCAAGTCCAGTGGCATGGCCTCAACGCGAGCTTTGTTCTACACAGGCATACAGACAGAGAGACGGAGGGACAGACAGAAAGACAGACAGAAAGAACAAACAAACGAGAGCCCATTATTAGCACACAGCATCTCAATCATCCATCACCATCACACGGATATGCGGGAGGCAGGAGGCGAGAGGCTGTTCTTCCCCACCTGTGCATTACTCCGGGTGCTGGATGGCCCCGGGGCTTTAGCCACTGATATACTGACATGCCCGCATTTAAATCAACTCTCTATCCCCACCTATAAATCAGGGGTGCATTTCCAGCAGGAAGAGTTGGACAGTCCGGGCCCGGATAGCATCTCCATATGCTTTTTATGGCACTTTTATGATTCCCCGCACTCACCGCACTGAATCCACTCAGTATTTACACTAAGTGAGCAGCGAGGCCGTTGCAGAAGCCTGTGCTCTTATGAAGTCTGTAATGGCATATAGAATAGGCTCACCCAGATAAATAATGGATGGAAAAAGCCAAACCCGCAATAATGGTGGCGCTCAGCGCTGGCTTTTAAGTTTACCTTTGATCGCCCCGTAATGTGATCAATAAGAAGAAAGGTGTATAAATCACTCCAAAAGATATAATCATAGACTGGCTGGTCACAGGTCAATCGTGGGTCCCTGGAGAGAGAAAGCAGCTGTGTAGAAATGCCACCCGCAGCTCCCTGGCCCATCTAGGCCTGAAGGCTGAACCACCAACCACCTCAGTACGAGAGAGCTCAAACACCCCGCCGCGTTCACTCCACCTCAGTACGTGAGAGCTCAAACACCCTGCTTGAACACAGTCTAGTGGTGTCACGATACCAGAAATGTATCGGTCTGTACCAATACCACTAAAATGATACGATTCTCAATACCAATTTTGATATCATGACAAAAAATAAATCAATTAAATTAATGTATGTCAATATAAACGCTTTTCCCAGCACCAAGTACTTCAGTTCTATCTATAATTATTTTAAATAGCCTACAGATTCGCAAAATAGATAAAATATACCAAGAGTTGCTGTACACACAGTCTGCTAATAGCCTATCAATTATCAGCAAGCATGCAAAGTAAACTTTGTTTATGTAGCTTTTTAAATATGAACTTTTTACTGTTACATCACTGGTTATGAACTACCACAGCATTAGCCTAAACAAGCTAACATTAGCTATTTCTGAATGTTGTGTGCCAACCATGACAAGAGATGCAGCTGTCGCAGTCTACAAACAATAACGGTAACATTTAAGATTACAAACATTTTGACAAAACTCGTTCACCTTGAACTCTTTGTGCAGCTCTGGATGTCTGTCTGAGGTGCTTCGCTAAATTTGTGGCGTTTCCTCTAGTGTCAAATATTTTCAGACACCGTTTGCATAATGTCTTTGCGCTATCCATTTGACCCTGGTCATCGGACTCAAACGCAAAATACTGTACTTTCATACAAAACTTTTGGCATGTTTTTCAACTAGTCAGCGGTTTATTGTGCTGCCCTCATGTGGTCTGGGAGATCTGTGAAACCTTCGTTATCACAGGAAACAAGAACTGTAACGTTTTCATAATTTTGCATCTTTCTGAACGGCACATCTCTAGATCACCACCACGTTCACTCCACCACAGCACGAGTGAGCCCGAACACACAGCCGCTTTCACTTCTTCCTTGTCTTTGTTCTTTTCTACCAACATGAGCAGCTGCGCGCTAGGCTAGTATGTTGCCTCCTGTCTCCACAGCATGTGGGCTGAGGGCGGTGTCTGATGAATGTGCACCTGAACGGTGCTACTATTACGCTGGGCATAAGAGACAGTGGGTGGGCGGGCGTTGATGACCCACTGGCAGGTTAACCCGCTTTCTCCCAGTCAGCCAGGCATCAGCTAGCCAATAAGCAGCGCTAATCAAGTGCTCTGTGATAAGGGCCTCTGAGCAGCGCGGAGCCACAAGGAGCCCAAAACAATCAGGTCTGTTCACACACACACACACACACACAAACACACACAGGCTCCAGTGCTCATTTAGATACAGCCAGATACAAAACAGCTGCACCACCACTAGGAATATAATTGCTTATTACATGGCATTATCTGATGGGTCTTGACTGGTGCCTATTATGGTTTTGTACTAGTATGTCTGTTAAAGATTTCTCATGTCGCGTCTCCTCAGAAATCAGAAGATCTTAGAGTATTCCAGACCGACATGCATCACAACATGCATCTCATGTTCTATTACTGAGATAACCTCACACACACACACGCACACCACACACACACAGTAATGGTGTGTAACATGAAGTCAGTCCATCTAATTAAGTATTTTTGGCTGAATGGTTTAGCCTTCATATAGCCAATAGCTTTGTACTAAAGAAGATGATTGAACTAAAGATGATCCACAAGAGAGGAGGTCTGTGTCAGAGATGGGGCAGACCCACCGACTATCATATAAGAGAGGAGGTCTGTGTCAGAGATGGGGCAGACCCACCGACTATCATACAAGAGAGGAGGTCTGTGTCAGAGATGGGGCAGACCCACCGACTATCATACAAGAGAGGAGGTCTGTGTCAGAGATGGGGCAGACCCACCGACTATCATACAAGAGAGGAGGTCTGTGTCAGAGATGGGGCATCCACTGACTGTCAGAGGTACACTGTCAATATATTGGACTCAGAACACACAGTCACTGTTTGCTGTGTAATTCAAACAGGACTGAGACTATTGAGACTATCAGGACCGTGGCCATTTGTGTGTGTGTGTGTATATATATAGAGTGTGTGCATGTTTAGTTAACTCTGGTAATAAGAATGTTGGATGCTATAAATGCTGCTGATGGATATGAAAATGTTTCAAAGTCATGCATGACAGAGTCTCTTCACCAAAAGGGACAGATTACAAAAGATCACTGTCTGATCATATTAATGACTGGAAGAACAACACAGTCGCACGGCGCATTATGTGTGTGTGTGAGTGTGTGTGACTTATTTTCAGTCAGGCTCCAGTAGCCAGGGTTGTCAGGCTCTACTGTGTGAACACCGCAACACTAGAAACAACAGCTGGTGCGAAGCACCCAGTGCAGACATGAAGACTAATGACTAAATGAAACAACTGTTTTCCATGAGCAGCGTCGGTGACGGGAGGCGTGTGCTGTGCGTTGGCCCTGGCACGACCACAGCCACACAGCCCAGTGCAGGGGCGAGAGCTCGAACCGCCCTACGCCCACACTCACCAGCACTTACACTTACCACAGTCTGAAGCTGGTTCTGGAGCAGCTTGCTGGAGAGGACGAGGGCCCTCTCCACCCGCCTCTCCACCCCCCCCCCACGCTCTTCCTCTCCCTGTCGTTCTCCCTCCATCTCTCCCTTTCTCTCATTAACTCTCCGCTGCTATCCATTAGCTGGAGCGATTAAGAATACACGCGCTCCCTGGTTCCCTCTCTTTACAGCCTTCACCGAGCGCCAGCCATCAACAGGAGCACAGCACAGAGCAGCGCACTGTCATAGATAAATTACCGGGCCCCTCCAAAAACCATTTATCTATTTGGGGCCGTGTGTGATAGGGACCTTGTCAGACTCCACAGTCCCCCCCCTCCCCCCTCCTCCATTCAAAAGCTAAATCATATGAAAAAGGCAATAGAACATTTCCATATGACACATATGCCCAGACGGAGCTGGCAGGCACGCTCTCCTGTGTGTGAGGCAGCGTGAAGCAAGCAGGGGCCATGGTCACATAGAGCAGACAAATGGCTTGCAGAAAGATCATTCTTCATAAGAGAGCCAGAGTTAGAGGAAAAGAGGATGAAGTAGGAAGGAGAGGAGAGAGAAACGGAGAGAATGACGACACTGGATTTTCTCCCTCTCCGGGATTGGGAATACAGAGCGTCTTCCAGCTGGGCTGTCCTGCTCACTCCCTCAGGAGCACTGTCAGCTCACATAACCGCGGAAACGCGTTCCACCTGCCGCTCTGAGCCCCTCCGCCGTCCATTAGTTATGCCTGCTCTCTATTGTGGCGCATCGCTCTCTCATGTCTGCGGTTTGGGACACTAACAGTACATGACACTCTGAAACAAAGCAGGTGTCTGGGAACAAGTGCTGGCGAAAGACTAGTTAGCAGGGACAACCGTGTCCTGCATTCATGCCTGAGCAGTGCCGCGACATCGCGCCTCGACGGTGCCACGCGTCGGACCAGCCGCACGTCTCAGACGCACGTCTGCCCGAAGGAAGCTCCCTCTCGAGCGTTCCACCTACAGCTACAGCAGGGCCAGCCGCTTCAGAAGCAGCAATGGTGAGAAATCTCCAAGAATACGACACACACACACACTCCAGTCCAGAGGAGAGCCAGCCGCGTCACCAACAAGTAATTCCACTGTCACAAAGGAGCGTCAGAATTCATGGCGTTTCCTCTCCCCGCTGGGCATGGAGGTAGCCTGCGCCTCCACACAGCCAAGCTCCCAGGGAGACGAGCTGGTTCGGGGGGAGTTAGCTGCAGCTGAAATAGTGCTTGCAAATGATTTGATGAATGCGAGATGGAGAGGCGACAAACAGGTTTATTTTTACAGTGATGGCGCGGGCAGCCCCGGGACACTCTCGCTGCCTGGTCCCATCTCCCCCTCCCCCCACCCCACCCCGCAGGGCCACACGATTTATCATGAAGAGGAAGTGAGGGAGATGGGATGGGATCGGGACAGGAAATAGAGGAGGGCTGAATTTAACACAGCCCCAGTGTCCCCAAAGTCAGTTGGCTCCCAGACAAATACACTTTTCATTAAGGATCTAGCACATGGAATGTATGTTTGAGGCAGGACCAACTACACAATCATGCCAGAAGGAAAAGGAACAGGAGAGGCTGCTCATACAATAACACTCATATGCACCAGGTCTGTTACTGGTGTCATTCCAGCAGCCTAGAAGAAATTACCAAATAAAACAATTTCAGCATAAACTATTGTTTTTTCCATTCACCCAATATTTCTTCTATCAAAATACCAGTGCAAACGGTTTCTTCCGGAGAGGTGAGTGGGGAGAGGGGAGGGGAAAGATGAGAGAGGGGAGATTTGGGTTGGGGGAGAGGACCTGCAGAGAGAAAGTGAGTAGCTCGGACACCTGCTTTTCTCTGCAGATTGAAGTCTTGCGAAGAAAATAAAGTTTATTGCCTGGAAAGAGGAGGGAAAAAAGGCATGTAGAAGCATTAAAGCGGCAGAGGTGAACAATTAGACAGATGGCCAGGTTTCAGAGAGAGAAGGAAAGAGAGAGAGAGAGGGAGAGGGGGGTAGTGAGAGAGAAAGAGAGAGGGAGAAAGAAAGAGGGGGCGAATACATGAACGGAATCATTCAGGAATTTTATGAGGAGTCTGACAAGCCCACATCTCTTCAAGGACACAGGCGCAAGAGGCAAGGTGTGCGAGGCTTCGTCTGGCTAACTTTGTGCTAAGTGCTGAGTGAGCAAGCAGTGGAGGACAGCCTGAGAACAGAGGTGGAGGTTAGTCTGAGAGGACGGGTGGAGGTTAGTCGGAGAGGACAGGGGTGGTGGTTAGTCTGAGAGGACAGGGGTGGAGGTTAGTCTGAGAGGACGGGTGGAGGTTAGCCTGAGTAAACAAGTTTTAGAAGTTAGTCTGAGTGGACGGGTGGACACCAAGCTGAGAACAGAGGTGGAGGTAGGTCTGAGAGAACACAGGTGGAGGTTAGTCTGAGAGGACAAGGGTGGAGGTTAGTCTGAGAGGACGGGTGGAGGTTAGCCTGAGTAAACAAGTTTTAGAAGTTAGTCTGAGTGGACGGGTGGACACCAAGCTGAGAACAGAGGTGGAGGTAGGTCTGAGAGAACACAGGTGGAGGTTAGTCTGAGAGGACAAGGGTGGAGGTTAGTCTGAGAGGACAGGGGTGGAGGTTAGTCTGAGAGGACGGGTGGAGGTTAGCCTGAGTAAACAAGTTTTAGAAGTTAGTCTGAGTGGACGGGTGGACACCAAGCTGAGAACAGAGGTGGAGGTAGGTCTGAGAGAACACAGGTGGAGGTTAGTCTGAGAGGACAAGGGTGGAGGTTAGTCTGAGAGGACAGGGGTGGAGGTTAGTCTGAGAGGACGGGTGGAGGTTAGCCTGAGTAAACAAGTTTTAGAAGTTAGTCTGAGTGGACGGGTGGACACCAAGCTGAGAACAGAGGTGGAGGTAGGTCTGAGAGAACACAGGTGGAGGTTAGTCTGAGAGGACAAGGGTGGAGGTTAGTCTGAGAGGACAGGGGTGGAGGTTAGTCTGAGAGGACAGGGGTGGAGGTTAGTCTGAGAGGACAGGGGTGGAGGTTAGTCTGAGAGGACGGGTGGAGGTTAGCCTGAGTAAACAAGTTTTAGAAGTTAGTCTGAGTGGACGGGTGGACACCAAGCTGAGAACAGAGGTGGAGGTAGGTCTGAGAGAACACAGGTGGAGGTTAGTCTGAGAGGACAAGGGTGGAGGTTAGTTGTAGAGAACACAGGTGGAGGTTAGTCTGAGAGAACAGAGGTGGAGGTTAGTCGTAGAGAACGTGGATGCTGGGCCTCACAGTTATGCTCCTGCCCTCTCCAGGGACCTGTGCACACCCGTGTCCTGCAGGTTTGTGTGAAGCAGGACCTGGTGCACCTGAGCAGGACCTGGTGCACAACACCAGTGTGTCCTCTGTCCTCCCTCTGTTCCTGTGCGGAGCACACCAGGCGGAGCCCTAGTTCACTGGAACTGAGTGCTCACTCGCAAAAGTGCACACTGCAGTCTGGATACAGCCACACACACCTCACTGTCTGTGCAAAGTCTTTGCATCTAATGCATATTTAAAATGAGGTTCGGAAGAAAAATCATTTTTTGTGTGTGCGTGCAGAAAGAGGTGGAAAGAGAGGGAAAGAGGGCAGGCAGAGGGAGGCTGCATTCTGAAAGGATCCGTCTTAAACGCAACTGATGAAACGACTTTGACTCCCTCGTTTTGCTTTTGCTTCATTATGTGTCTTTGTGGAATCTTTTCTTTTCTGTTTTTAGAAGAAAAAGAAACAGCACAAAATCTCAGTGACCTTGTGATGACCTGACCACACAAAATTGGTCATCAACTTTTAAGACTGTATTTTATCATGTTTTTTTTAAGCAGGGGGAAAAAGGAGAGAAAAATGGGCAGTGTTCGTGCTCCATATATCATCCTGTCACAATTATGACATTCGTTCATAAATACCCACCAATCTCCTCTCCACCTGGCTACCCCCACTATTCAAGCCCTGTGGAAACAGCTAATTACTGCACCTTCCCTCTCTCTCTCCATCACACTCTCTCCTTCCCCCGCGCTCCTGCTCGCGCTCCGTCTCTCTCTCCTCAAACTCCTCCTTCCTCTTCTGGGCTGACCCTCACTTTCCCCTCGTCTCTCCTCCTCTGCTTGACTCTCTGCTGGCTCCTTCTCTCAGCCTAAAAACAGTGGCACGATAGCGCAAGAGACATGAGAGGAGACCTTTCAACTCTCAAACACACAAACGGACTCTCACACCCAGACCGACGACCCCCCCCCCCACACACACACACACACACACACACACACACACACAAACAAGCCTTTACACAAGCACACACCCAAGCGCAAGCACACACACAGTGCAATTAATAAAGAGCCTGGTCTCTCCTGAGCACTGAGAGAAAGTGCCAGTTCAGCACATAGAAGCAGAATATGCAATTTCCCCAAGTTAAGTCTATATTAAATTGATTTCTTCTTTCCCTCAGACGGGCTGGGCCCTCTTGCGCTCCCTTCCTAATGAAAGGCAGATAATCTACAGGTTTTCCCTCTCCTGAAATCAAGTTACAAATCAAGCACTGGGAAATATGGAGGAGGAAGGAGGACATGGAATGATTCTCCAGCTAAGAAAAGGGGAAATGTGCACATAGACACACACACACCCACCAGGTTCTCCCACACTCACTCACACACACACACAAACACACACCCACCAGGTTCTCCCACACTCACTCACACACACACACACAAACACACACCCACCGGGTTCTCTCACACTCACTCACACACACATGCACGCACGCACACACACACACTTATGTACGCATTTAAAGTATTGTGCTCGGTCTATATGATTCAAATGTGTTAATTACGGAACCTCTCAAACATGGAGGAGATACAACACAGGAGATTAACACAACATGGAGCAATACAATGCAGTGTGTGTGTGGTGATATTAAAAATATCATTTGGATGTTGAAAACAACCAAAAAATATTGAGATAGAAATAATTTTCACTGATCAGTAACTAAAAGCAACATTCCAAACAAAAGTTCTCATGTAGTGTATGAGGGTGTGTGTTATTGGTAGACTATACACTTGTACAGGGACGTCTGGAATTAAATAATCAAACCCGCCCCCATCTACCCCCATCCGCCCCCATCCGCATAAAGGTGATGCTGTCCGTCCCGTGGCGTGCTGCTGCAGTACAGTGCTGCTCTCCAAACGCTCCGTGAACACTCTTCACACTCGGCCGTGCGTCCTCCCCCAGACCTCCCCCAGGGCTGCTTTTCTCCGCCCCTCTCGTCTCAACCACCCCCCCCCCCCCCCAACCCTGCAGCCCGCACTACAGGGGAAATTAGATTTGCATCAAAAAATGATGTAGATTGAAATAATGCATCTTTATCGCCGGCGATATTGAGAGATTTACTCCCAATTTTGCCCAGCCCTTGCACAGATCTGCTCACCGTGCAAAAATTTACCAACACATCTGCCATGTTTTCCGATATCCTAACAACCAGACATTAATGCAATACCTATTGCTCCCCAATATTTCAGAGGCAGAAATAAGCTCTACCAATTACATATTTACACTGGGTGTATTTTGCAATTCTGCAGGTTTTTGTCTCACTCTCTCGCTCTGTATGTCATTTACTGGACAGAGGAAGAATCTTTAAGGACAATTCCTTTGCCTGTGTTAGATCTAAATGAAGTCTGTACGAGGTAAATCGCATTGCGCTTGAGCAAAGCGTCATATTGTTAATGTCAGCAAAATGGCTGCTCCTGGATGCCCAGAGTAATGAGTTTCCTTTTAGACATGCTCCTCTCTTTATGACTGTGGTGTTTCAAATCAGGTTTTAGATCAGTTCACCTCAGTGTTTTCAACAATCCAAAGTTCGATGAAACAATTCCGCACGTAGCAGCATGGGAAAGGAGCCCTGCTCCTCCTCACACACACGCCGCACTCCTCGCACACACACACCGCACTCCTCGCACACACTGTACACTCCACACACATACCGCACACTCTGCACATTACGCACACCACACACTCCGTACTCTGCACACTATGCACACTCCACACACGCTGCACACTACACACTTCGGTCCGCTCGAGTATCAAATACAGGAAAGAACAGGGGCTTGAGGTGCTCTGGCAGAATCAGGATGACCTGGGAGCCATTAAGGGCAGGAGGGGTATTACTACCTGGGTAATACTAAGGAATTACTAAGGAACACAGAGTATTTCAACATATTTTTAAATAAACTCACAGAACATTTTAGCTTTTCATTACTGATCTTTTACAAATATTGGATATATACAAAGATTTAAAAATCTAGAACATAAAAATGATCTTAAATTCATAAATCCATAAATCCTAAATTCAAATTAAATGCTAAAACACCTATTTTATCCATCAGCTTGCAAGAAAAAATCAAGTTTAATGTAATATGGCATTTGTTTATACAAATACAGAAAGTCTATTTGAACTAAAGACACTTTTTCTTTTATGTTTTCTGCTTTATCTATACACTCAATTTAGAAGTAACTATATTTTACATACATCACAATACATTTGTAAGTGAATAAAGAGAATCACACTGTGCTGTAGACATACAGGATGACTCTTAATTACTCTACCATCACATGTTTATCAAGACAACTGAACAGAATCAAAATGCAATCAAAGCAAAATAAAAAGCTATTAAGAAGAAGGGAGCCTGGGGCGGAGGGGCGTGCTGGACTCAGACTGGGCCATGCTTTCGTCATGCATGTTTAATACCATCACTCCCAACATAATCACGGAGTTCACGGAACAACGTAATACATTTACCGTGTGAACCGTGACAAGGTCATAGGTCAGGGAGCCGTAGCCTACTGGTGGAACGCTGCTTGACAGGAAATAAATGATGCGTTGTAAACAAATTGTGTTATTGCTTTAATTCATGCATCCTAATTCGATTTCGGCAGCAGAGGAGTCCTTCAGAGGGATCTGGTGAGAGGGGAAGAGGGGACACGTCGTCGGACGCGGGGACACGGACATCTCATCTCGTTCATCTCCACCGCGGCAGTAAGTGCATTAAGATCAGCCTGCCGAGGCTCGCGGGGTAATCAGACGCGCGCTCGGAAGATCATCAACACGCTCCTTCTATCGCCGGATAAATCGAATAATCTCTGGTGCAAATCGAGTTTGCCTGGGCGACTGGTCGGAGTCTCCGGCCAAGTCGTGCCTAGACTGAGGAGAGGAATGGAACCTTAGAGCGCCAATTGCAGATTACAGACAATAACAAGGCCAATTTTACAGAGCCGGTGAAATGCGTAAAGACGCTGGAGTAATTTTACACTTCCAACAAGACAGTGAGGGAATAGCAACTGGCAAAATAAACACCTCAGTTCAGAAAATAAACACCTCAGTTGAAGAGCAGAAAGTCCAATTTCTCACTGCATATTACAGAAAACAACACACATTTTCCTCATTAAGTTATAGGTATAAATGCTTTAAAGCATGAAATTACCCTCGAGCCTCCCTCTCGAAATAACCTGGTTTGCAAACAAATGATCCATGCAAAAGCAGTAAAACGCAGATTATTAAAATAATAGGAGGGATTGAAATTTGCATCCACAAAACTATTCAGCATACACTGTGCAATTACTGCACACGCCTGCCTCCACCCTCTCTCCTCCAGACCCAGTGAGCAGACAGGACACAGCCTCGCGTCAGGCAGGACACAGCCCTGCGATAATCAGGACACAGCCCCGCGATAATCAGGACACAGCCCCGCGTCAGGCAGGACAAAGCCCCGCGTCAGGCAGGACACAGCCCCGCATCTATATCCCAGTACACCCAAAGTACGTGTCCCAACATAAACACACACCACTGCCCATAGATCAGAACTACAGCCCTTCCCTCAGGTTCTGACAAGTTCAGTATTACCCACAGGCTCAATAAGACTTCAGCTTATCTTCCTCAGCTTTGGAAGAGCCTGTGTTGTGACTGATCCGAAATACATTCTCCTGCTCACCGTTTCTGCATCTCAGGCTGGATTGCCTAATCTCTCTCTTTGTTTCATAATCCTTCATCCACTCCAAAATAAAAACAGATAGGTAAGTTTGCTCAGACACAATAACAACCTCCTCCCACACCGGCCCCCTCCAGCCCCCGGTCCTGTCGGACTGTCCCATATGGTCCAAATGGAGAGGAATGACTGGCCATCCATGCTAAGATCTGCATTACATTTGAGTTATGGCCACCATTTGCAATTCGGAGTGGCTCTTTGGAGAGTTGACCACCTTGGTAACACCCCCATCAGCACGGGGTACACAGCACAATCAGGGAGATTTACCGTGCCGAGCAGGAGCTTCCAGAGAGCACGAGGTGCTGCAGGAGAAGCCATTGCCAGATTCCCATTCTGAAAAAAGCCCTACTGGGCCACATTGGAGTGGAGAAGCGCTAGCGCACTTAATGAGGGAGCCAGTCAGAACTCTACATACAGAGGGAAAGACACACACACACGCACACCCAAACATGAAAACACACCAACACACACGAGGCACAACAGAAAGCTAAGATTGCTCTGCACACTCTTGGTTTATGCATGCAAAATTATCAGCTCATGCAAAAAAATGCTGGAATGAAGATTCTTCTTATATGTGTGTGTGTGTGTGTATGTATGTATGTGTGTATATATATATATATATATATATATATATATATATATATATATATATATATATATAAGAAAATAAACAAATATAAACTATAGGATATAAAACTATATCTGTCTCCTTGTCTCAGCCTTCTCCTCAGTCAGCTGCTGGTTAGTCTTGTGTTTGTGCTGCATGGAGCAGCAGTGATGTTCTCAGACACTGGCACACCAGGAGCTGCGGGACACAGCAGGACACAGCGGGACACAGGCCGCACTGAGCAGTCTGCACTTCACCTGCACCAATCCACAACGCCCAGCAAACACATCGCAAAAAACATACCCAGCACTACCTTAGTGCACGTACATTACACCATCGTGTCATTACAGGTGATTTATCATGATATTGTTTCACGAAGTTCATTGGTAAACAGCAGAGTGCCTCTTCAATATGGCAGAGCTGGTTAGGGAAAACAGACTGAACAGAAAACAGACTGAGGTTTTCACTACTTAGGCTATGGATATTTGAAATGATTTTGATTATATTCAAATACTTTATGAAAACAGCAGGAGGGAGACACTCCTGTACATGGGGAACACCTCACTCAAATACTGAAAACAAAGCAGAAGTGCAAACAGAACCAGGGGCAAAGCTGGGCAGAATAGCGGAGAGCTACACACAGCTATTCAGCACACAGATCACAAAGCAGTGGCTTATCCAAATACCAAGAGACAACTGTGATGTACTAGTCTAGTGATATTTTTGTTTATATTTATTAAAAAATTTTTTTTTTTTCCCCTAAATGACAACACAAAGAAAATTCTAAATCTGTGAATGCAAACAAAGCATAGGAAAGCTTGGCACTGCGTTCTGAGAAGGTCCTGCTATTTATTACGCTACTCGGCATGCGCGACGCAGAAGCCAAAAGTGAGCTGTAGGGAGATCTGAACAAAAGCAGAGGCGGGTGAGCAGGGCTTCCCGATGGCTGGGGATCAGCTATTAGCCGAAAGAGAGAAAAATTGGGGCCTCCGAAACATTAATCAAACTCTTCACCTAGTGGGCAGCCATATGGCGGAACAGCATGTGCATCGCACAAACTTGCTGATCGCCAGTAACAGGGTGCAATTAATTCCACTGGCTGCATCCAGCGCTGGCCTGGCGGTTAAGAGCCCAGGGGCGGAGGGATGGGGAAAGTGCTGCTCCTCTCCTTCCTGCCCAAAAAACGAAGGGATCAAGCGCGGAGTGATGGATGAGGTGGAGGCTCGGCCCTCTCGCTCCCAGGCGCGCGGGTGGAGGGAGGGGCGAAGGAGAGGAGGTGTGCGGCAGGATTAGGAATAGATTAGGTTCGAAATAGATTAGGAATAGATTAGGTGGGGTCGGGCACATCTCTGCAGGCGGAGAAGACCACCACTCCGGGATCTCCGCGGGTTTGTTAATTTCGAATGATTTCTAATGAGTACTCGGACTTGTACGTAAGAACAAAGTGTGTGTGGGTGGATGCCAAACGTTGGTCCCGGTGCACCAGTCCTTCTGAGGGAAGCGGGGGAGATGTAGAAAACCCCAACGCTGGCGTCTTTGTCCACGTCTCTCCTTTTCTCTGCAGCTACTCCTCCGTTTCATTCACGGCTAATAACGTGCGTGTCCATCAGGGAGGGGTGCACATGTCAAAACCTGCTTGTGAAGGTCGTTAACCAATCAAAACCTGCTTTAAACACATTTTAGTAACAATGACATCTGACATGCAGAACTTCCTTCCAAGGATCTCCTCCTTGCCGTCATTACCAGACCCTACACGGATGTCTACACAGTACCAGCCCCTACACTGATGTCTACACAGTACCAGCCCCTACACTGATGTCTACACAGTACCAGCCCCTACACGGATGTCTACACAGTACCAGCCCCTACACTGATGTCTACACAGTACCAGCCCCTACACGGATGTCTACACAGTACCAGACCCTACACTGATGTCTACACAGTACCAGACCCTACACTGATGTCTACACAGTAACAGACCCCAGACCCTACACTGATGTCTACACAGTACCAGACCCTACACTGATGTCTACACAGTACCAGCCCCTACACTGATGTCTACACAGTACCAGCCCCTACACTGATGTCTACACAGTACCAGACCCTACACTGATGTCTACACAGTACCAGTACCAGCCCCCCCTACACTGATGTCTACACACAGTACCAGCCCCTACACTGATGTCTACACAGTACCAGCCCCTACACTGATGTCTACACAGTACCAGCCCCTACACTGATGTCTACACAGTACCAGCCCCTACACGGATGTCTACACAGTACCAGCCCCTACACGGATGTCTACACAGTACCAGCCCCTACCAGCCCCTACACGGATGTCTACACAGTACCAGCCCCTACACTGATGTCTACACAGTACCAGCCCCTACACTGATGTCTACACAGTACCAGCCCCTACACTGATGTCTACACAGTACCAGCCCCTACACTGATGTCTACACAGTACCAGCCCCTACACTGATGTCTACACAGTACCAGCCCCTACACTGATGTCTACACAGTACCAGCCCCTACACTGATGTCTACACAGTACCAGCCCCTACACTGATGTCTACACAGTACCAGCCCCTACACTGATGTCTACACAGTACCAGCCCCTACACGGATGTCTACACAGTACCAGCCCCTACACGGATGTCTACACAGTACCAGTCCAGCCCCCACACGGATGTCTACACAGTACCAGCCCCTACACGGATGTCTACACAGTACCAGCCCCTACACTGATGTCTACACAGTACCAGCCCCTACACTGATGTCTACACAGTACCAGCCCCTACACTGATGTCTACACAGTACCAGCCCCTACACTGATGTCTACACAGTACCAGACCCTACACTGATGTCTACACAGTACCAGACCCTACACTGATGTCTACACAGTACCAGCCCCTACACGGATGTCTACACAGTACCAGCCCCTACACTGATGTCTACACAGTACCAGCCCCTACACTGATGTCTACACAGTACCAGCCCCTACACGGATGTCTACACAGTACCAGCCCCTACACTGATGTCTACACAGTACCAGCCCCTACACGGATGTCTACACAGTACCAGCCCCTACACGGATGTCTACACAGTACCAGCCCCTACACGGATGTCTACACAGTACCAGCCCCTACACTGATGTCTACACAGTACCAGCCCCTACACTGATGTCTACACAGTACCAGCCCCTACACGGATGTCTACACAGTACCAGCCCCTACACGGATGTCTACACAGTACCAGCCCCTACGATGTCTACACAGTACCAGCCCCTACACGGATGTCTACACAGTACCAGCCCCTACACGGATGTCTACACAGTACCAGCCCCTACACGGATGTCTACACAGTACCAGCCCCTACACGGATGTCTACACAGTACCAGCCCCTACAGCAGGCCCACAGTTGCCGTTCAGTCTTCACTTCGGAATTCCTACCCAAACCTGCTGTTCCTCTTCTCCTGCTAAATTAGCGCATCTTAACGAAGTGAAGGCTCCTTAACACATAACCTGGAATATTTCAGTGGAGGAAATGAGATCCCGTTAGCTATTCCCCCGGCCCTTCTCCTCTCTCCGGCCCATACCAATATCTGAAATGACTTTGGGGGTGCTTGCTTCATTAGAATACAACCCGCCCCCTCCCCCTCCTCCAACCCCTCCCCCTCCTCCGAAGACTCGCTGTGCATTTTGGCCCATGTGTTATGACCCTGGTGGGACATGGTTAATGAGAGGAACTCCGAGTCTCTCAACTTCCTGGCTGGACAGCTCTGCGTTTCCTTGCTTCTGCTTATGTCCAGCAGGCCAGCTCTGAATAATGAGCTGCATTCATCACAGGAATGACAGCAACACACACACACACACACATACAAAATACACAAATAAGCGCATTAAGCCACACACACGCGCACAGGCATGCACAGAATCAATCCCAATGTCTTAATGGCGGATGAAAGTTCAGATTCCAAAACGTGTGTTCATGTCTACGAAATGACTCATTTCTATCATCTTTATTCTAGAGAGCTTAAACGATATTTTATCAGGTTGAGATGATATTTCATTCCCATCGTGTACATTTTTCCTCTAGTAGGCATCATTAACATTAACCTAGAGCCAAAACATTGTTGCAGTGTGGGGGAGGCACTGCCCGGCACGCACTAAGGGGCCATCTTTATGGCTGCCAGTGGCCTCAGTCATCAGAGGATTGATGATTATTTCAGCGTGTGGCGAGCACCTATCACAGAGCCCTAGAGCTCAGCTGCCATTTAATGGAGAGCCATCCAGGCAGCCCTGCCTATGAGCATCTTCCGGGGCTGTGGGCGGGTGTGCTGGCAGAAGGGGGAGGGCTTACCCCGGCAGGGGCGTGGCCACGGCCCTCGCAAGCATCTGCCACACTGCACATCATTAGCCAAATGCCACATTCCAGTTGCATATTCCAAAATGTGGAGAGTACATACTAATCAAAACCCTGGAAAATTCACATAGCAATCTCCAGTCTGGTGGCTTCAGAGTTGGGGGTTGTTTGCAGTGAAACACTGGATCCTTGTTGCTGAATAGTGTTAATAATATACAATACAAAGCAAGTCATATGTCTACTCCTAAGTAATACACATAACCATGGAAGCTGCATTTAAAGTCGGTCTCTATTAAATCTCATATTATGACCCTTCCATCCCACACTACAGGAGCTTCTCAATGAGCCTGACCCTGACCTTTAACCCCAAAAGTACCAAATCACCACTGCCAGCCACCATCCACTCCACTATCCCACCCCCATCTCACATCTCTCTCTCCCCCACTCTCTCTCTCTCCCACTCTCTCTCTCTCTCTCCCCCACTCTCTCTCCCTCTCCCCCACTCTCTCTCTCTCTCTCCCCCACTCTCTAAAGAGCTGGCCCAATGTTTTCTCAGACGGCGAGAGAGCAGGAGCGGCCGGCAGCTATCATTAATCAATATGTTCGGCTTTATTTGTGATAATTCATCATGACACAATATTAATGGGTGGCTATGCCCTTCAGAGGTGAGCCTCATGCAAATGCAGAGGGGGAAGCAATTAACTTTCGAGCGACGCAGATGATTATAAATGACAAGGATATGTCAATTACCACAGCCAATAAAGAGAGACAGGGGCTGCGAGGGCAATCTATCCCCTTTAGCGCTCCTCCTTGGCCCAGGGAAAGCCGCCTTTAGAGCCAGCGGCCAGAGCAGGGGGTCGTCCAAAGACAACTCCTGCCGCCGTTACTGACTCCACGCCGTCTCTTCAAGCCAAGTCTGCCAATCCAATCGACTCGAATACCATCCGCTCCTTTATCGGAATTAGAACTGCACCGGTGGTTTGGGGAAGTGCAGCTAAGTTTGCTCTCTTAATGAAATTTGGCAGAGCAGAGAAAACCTCAGCCCTGAAAGCCTCAGCCATGATGGCAGACCAAAATGTAAAGGTGGAAGCAAAAGTCCCTTTAAGGTGGAAATGGCATGTCCCTTTAAGCACATCAGTACATGTGGTGGAGAGAACCAGCTGTAAACTCACTGCCACATAACCTCCAAACTATCGCCCAGATGACTGGCCCACCCAGACACATAAGGTGGGACAAGCACAGTGCATGAATACGTAATACCTTCAGAAGGCACATATTCCGCATGCGGGACGGCAGCAGTGAATAAACACAAACTATCCATCACGGCCCTGTGAAGAATGAACAGGAGCGATGCAGACAAACGCCCATGAGCTGGGCAGGACTTCAGCCAGGGAGCCAAGGGTGGAGGACAAACGATCTGGCTTTATGTCAGAGTCAGGGCGGAGCACTGAGGCGGACGGAGTCGAGCTCTCCCGCCAGGCTGACACGAGCGAGGGGCGGACACGCCCGTCAGCACATGTCGGCTCGGCAACGACGAGAGGAGGCGGGGCTAAACCAGCGGAGGGCTGACTGACCTGAGGAAAACGAACAACTCAATCAGCGCTGTCTGAAGGTAGGAAAAGGGGTGCGGGTCTGAAGCGTTATTTCACTGGAGCGTGAGCAAATGTTTACAAGTACAAATCAGCTACATTTCTAAATTACGGCCTTTCCAATTATTCCAATTGGCTACATTCCAATTACGGCCCCAGTTTTCTGAGAAACGTTTTTAATTTTTTTCTTTTACCAAATGTTGGGTAAAAGATAATAAAGACACTGCTGGGTCATAAGAACATGTGGCTTTGGCTCATGAGCAGGTGTGGCAGCTTGGAAGGACCAGCCAGAGTAATAAGACCTAATATCACTCCACTAGAGCCCCATGTGCTTCTGTGTGAGGTTAGCAGCGCGCAATCAGAGCCTCTGCAGTGTGGAGAAAGAAGACAGGCCTCCCTCCGCATGCACCTCCACACTGAGCCAGGGCAGACAGCCACGCTCTCATTTCTCACCACTAAAAGCTCAACAGTCACCAGGGGACCTGTACGGCACATTACAGGTTAAGCCCTCATTTTGTCTCCAGGATAGAAGGTGGTTAAAAAAAAAGAAAAAAAAAAAGAGGGAAAAACAAGGTGGGAAAACGACAAGGAATAAAAAAAAAAAAAAGAGAGAGAAAGTGCTGGCGGAGTCCTGACCTGTGAGCACGGGGGAGGGGCAGAGGTGTGCAGCGCTGCGACAGGTTTACAGAGGAACGGGCAAACGTGGTTATTGTGTCCGAGGTCTTAGGGGGATGGGGGTGGAGGGGTATGGGGTGGGGGCAATATTGCTTTAATGTGTGCGTTAGTGGAGAGGGGAGCGGCCAGATTAAGGCAGAGTCCCCTGTGGCGGCTGCCAAGCTACCTGAACACGGCTCCGTTAAGCTGCGGTGATCACGGGAGCAAGCAGAAGTGTGCATGATCATGGCAGTGAGCGAGCACGTGCACGAGCACGGGAAGAGCGAGCATGTGCATGAGCACGGGAAGAGTAGGCACGTGCACGAGCACGGGGAGAGCAGGCACGTGCACGAGCACGGGGACAGCGGGCACGTGCACGAGCACGGGGACAGCGGGCACGTGCACGAGCACGGAAAGAGCAGGCGTGTGCATGACTGGTGCAGTGTGCGATACTACCAAGTTGGTCCATGACAGCGCTTACAACAACCTCTGCGTTTTCTGAGGAGAACCGATCCAGTCAACTCAAATGCAGTCCACCTCAAAAAGCACAACACGTGCATTTAGTTTCATGCATCTAAACAAACAAACTATCCAGCAGGGTGTCGCACTGTGGTTGCTGTTAAAGTGAGTACAGGGAACAGGAAAACTGTGACAGTCAAATGTACAACATGGAGCATTTGGACAAGCTCGGGCTCGGTGCATGTGGCTGAATATGTAAATGTGTTTGCATGTTTATGGTTTACATGTGCAGCAGAGACATGCATCTGGGGTGGGCTAAAACAGCTCTGATTAATGACACAGTGTCCTACAGCTGCATGCACCACAGAACACACGGAAATTATGCACAATGCGTTCAGAACAAACACATCTTTGTCCCTTCAGAGGTGCTCAATGATTAGTTTTATAGGATTTAATAAACTGAAGTGCAGAAATCTAACAAATACCAATGACTAAACTTAAAGGCAATTTCCCATTCAACTTAAAAGCAAACACTCTGTACACCACTGATACGCTGATCTACTGATACGCTGATCTATTGATGTGCTGATATACTGATACGCTGATATATTGATACTCTGATATAATGATACGCTGATCTATTGATATGCTGATATACTGATACGCTGATATATTGATACGCTGATATAATGATACGCTGATCTATTGATACGCTGATATAATGATACGCTGATCTATTGATATGCTGATCTATTGATAAGATGATTTAATGATATGCTGATATACTGATACGCTGCTCTATTGATACGCTGATATGCTGATATAGGCCTACTGATACGCTGATATATTGATACGTTGATATAATGATACGCTGATATAATGATACGCGGATACACCGATACACTTATATTATGATACACGGATACAGTGATACACTGATATACTGATACGCGGATACACCGATACGCTGATATAATGATACACGGATACACTGATACGCTGATATACCAGTCACCAAAAAACTGAACTAAAAACTCCAGCTCTTTGAGAATATTCAGTCAGGCAGAATACAGAATCATCCAACAAAGCTACATAGAAAAACCTCTAGAATTTCACATGGACAAGTAAGTCCTCTGCAGTCAGCCAATGAGGCGAAGCAGATGTGGAACCAGAGCACGCATCCTGTACCCATCTGCTCAGAACAGCCCGCCCTTCTTCCATTAATCCTCCCTATAATCTACCTGATTCATGAAGCTCTAAAAATACAAGGTGCTTTTAATCTACTTCCCTGCTTGCCAGTATTGTAATGATACTTGGATTATCTTGTAAGCTCAGTGATATATTGAGGGCTTTTTATTTTTTTTTGTACTTATTCGGGAGGTGCAGTGTTTACACTCTGCTAAAGATGTATGCGAGTGTACCAAGCGAATGAAGCTGTAAACCTGCTCCTAGAGCCCAACAACACAAGCCTTTCCTCAAACTGCTGATCGCTTTATCTGACCCCCCCTGGGTCCAAAAAGGCGCGAACCTTCCCCTGCGCTCCCTCTTCATGGAAACGCTCCTTAATGCACACGTGTGCCCAGTTATTCTATCCTTCAAGCACAGGGGCACTTAAGATACTCATACATTCATCTCCATTCGACGCATAAATGTGACTTCACCTCAGATACGGTCATGGAGAGCTTTAGCAGACCAGCGCCTGGCCCACGATTCCCCCAGACGGAGAGGACGGGTTTGTGTCACAGAGCAGAGGTGAGTGGAGCTGAGGCTCCAGCATACTGGCAGGGTGTGTCCTCACTTTGAATGCCGTACAGCGGTACCGATGCGCCTGACGCACAAAGTCCCTGTTCTATGTCTAATCATTAACTTTTGGGGCTAGAGCCTAAATTACAAACTTTAAAAAGAATTACAGTTGAATCGATGATCAATCTCTGCAAAACAAAACCACTCATTACATTACTAAGCGATGGAAATAATGAAAAGTAATGATGACAACACCCTCTATTCTATTAAAATGACAGTATGAGCCTAGGCCAAAACCCCACATCTACATAACTCCAATCCATACGCTGTCTATTCCAACAAATACCTAAAGGACAAGAGAAGCCAGACCGGCTTAGGGAGCGAATGAAAAGAGAACGGGCCAGAGCCGAACGGTTCTCCTTTAAGCTCTCCTGGGCCATTAGGAGCTGGCGGCGTCTTTTACACTCCCGCACCCTAGTGAACGGGCCAGTGTGGGTGAACCTGCGCCCAGCTGGAAACGAAGAGGCAGCGCTCACATGGTAAACCTGTTACAGCCACTCTGGCGCCACGCCCATGGCAGCTGGCCTCATGAAGAGATCTCAAACGTTTATTAGTGATGAGCTGTCAAAAACTGCACGTCCGGCATACGGGGTTTAGGAGGACGCCTCCCTGCAACATGCAGTGTGCTAGTGAGAGCTGGGAGCACCATCTCGCTTAAGAACACGTGCGCACGGTTTTGAACTGCGAACTCAGCCCACGTGAGATACTTGAGAAAACAGAAAATCTGCAAGAGCCGTTTAAGGCTTAAGCAGTTCCTTGCTGGAACGGTGAGGCAACATGCCCCCTTGAAGCGCTTCTTAATGAAGTGTGTGTGTGTGTGGGTGTGTGTCAGCGTATCGGCGTGATCAATGGCACAGGCCCTGGGAGGGATGAACTGTGATCTCTATCTCTCATCCAGCCCAGTTTAGCACAGGCCACCCGAGGCTTTTATGCAGAGGAACAGGTAAAGTACAGAAGAATGAGAATACATTATGAAAGGCCCCTGGCCCCTCCAGAGAAAAGAACTGCTACTGATATGTGGAGACACGGATGCTGAGCCGTCTTTCATCCTGGGAATAGCAGAAAAGGCTGGAAATCATCCTTTCCAACAGGTCCATAAATGCTCTCTGCAGGGACCTGCGATGGTACATACTGTGCAAATTGGACAAATGTTTTGGTCTTGTTTTTTTTTTTTTATGTGAATATGAAAAAATCCAAAATAAAAAAAAAGACTGCTCAGACATATTTGGAAATAATGTTTTCATGATTTACCACTGGAGAAAATGTTTTCATCTTTTGAAATGAAAATCTAAATCTTAGTCTGGAAATTTTCCCTTAGGTCTCCCGTGCATATCCACACTTATGCGCGCACACACGTGCGCACACGCGCACACAGGCACACGCACACCCGCATGCACACCCGCACACGTGCGCACGCACACACACGCACACGCACGCGCACGCACACTCACACGCACAAATTGTGAGGGGTTTGCCCCTGGGTACACTCAAGTGTTTGAGATGCAACACTTCCTCACTCCATCCACCAATCCGGTGTCACGACCAGGGCCGCCAACTCAGGCTGCACCCCAACGTGACCCGCCGTGTTATCACTTGCACGCTCTCTGACCTCTGGAGCTACATGGTCTCCACAAGCGGCGGCCGCCTCGTTTGCCGGCACATCTCCTCCCTGGGTTCCTCTTACCCCAGCAGACACGTGGTACTCCGCTTCTGCCGCACCAGCACAGAGTCAGTCCTGAAACAGAACGCCTCTAATTCTGCTCTGTTTCCCGTCTCTCAGCTGAAACAGACGCTCCTTCACCTGAAACGGAGACACTCTCTTTCACCTCCTCAAACTCCTACATGATCACAGTGCTGAGATTAACCTCAAGCTCTTGGAAATTCTAGTTTTTAAGGTGTCCTCTGATGGTTATTTCAGCGTTGCAGTATATCCCCCTATTGCTGCTCTGTGTCTCTCTCTCTCTCTCTCTCTCTTTCTCCCCCCGTTTCCCCCTTACTCTTCAAAGCCTCCACTCTATTTTATATCATAGTTTCGTTTCCAAATTCGGCAGCAGGGGAGGGGGAAGCGTGCGACGCCTCAGACTTCAACTCATCTGAAAATAAAACGAAGCCCAGCGTTTAAAGGCGCCGTGGCAGTCTGGCAGTCAAGAGCTCATTAGACTGCTATATTCAGAGCGTCCCGGCTCTCGAGAATCAAGAGGCTGATGAGGGGACAGCACTGCACCGAGTTCTGCATGTACAAACTTAAATATGGCCACTTATCTAATTACACGGGCCTGTCTGTCTGCCTCGGTGTTAACGTGCTTTTTACACATTACAAGGTTGAGCTTTTCTCTCAACAAGCCCCCGTGGAGAGGGGGGCTCACCCTAATTGGTTCCAAAGCACACCCTAACAACACAACACACCTTCAGTCCACACCAGCCATGTTAATTTTCCTCTCAATTGTAAATAGTGTTCAGCAAAAAAAAAAAATAATAATAAAAATAAATAAATAAAAAGTGCATAAATGGCAACACGAGGCTAGGTAGGCAATTAATATGATTACACAGTGCCTCATTAGCATTTTGACACCAGTAGAAAAAAGGCAAATGCATTAAAAAAAAAAAAAACCCACACACAGCTAAGTTATTCTGGTCATCAGCGCTGAGCCTTGATCTGGACGGCATCCACCTGGAGACTCTATTATCCCCCTCTCAGGGGACCATGACTCAGAGATAAGCAGAATTTTACAGACAATCAAGAAAACTAAATCTCACACTCTTGCAGGCAGGCAGGCGTGCACACACACACACACACACACACACACACAACAAAGGACTGTTTTTATCGTTAACCATCAGTTTGACCCTTATTTATGAGAGAAACTTTTGGTACAGTGGTACACTGTATGCTTTTGTCTAACATTAAGACATTTGCTCAAAAGCAACAGAGATCTACTGTACCTCCCTTACAAGTCACTTCCAGAAGAGTGACACGACATGTGGGTGTGGCCTCAGCATAGACCCCCCCCCCCCCCCGGAAGCATCTAGCCTTCCCTCAGCACCTCCAAGTGGCCTCTGCTACTTCACTCTCTCTTTTACTGTGACCTCATCATATCCTATAAAAGCCCAACCCACTTAACCTCATAAAGCACCAATAACTGTAGCCTAATTGGAAAACAACCTCATAACATACATAGCACAGGCATCTTCTAGTCTTACCATTTGTAGTGATCTGTGCAGGACTGGAGGAAATCACGGGTATGGCCAGCAGCACACACTTACTACTGTTAGCACCAGCTCATCAGCTAAAGTCATTCACTTCAGCAGAGCCATCACGACTCCCAGCTGAGATCTACCCTTATGGGTCCAGAGTGGTTTCCCCAGCATTAACTGGATTCTAAGGACCGGCGGCTGAACCTCGATCCTCCTCCTGCTGATTATTCCATATGTATCCTGCCTTTCTTCCCCGAGTGTTTGGAGGAACGATACCTCTCTCACAAACAACTTCCTCCCTGTTCACGCTCCTGATTTGAGTTTGAGCTGCTGGAAACATGAGGCTGAAGGGGCCAGAGGTCACTCCAGGGTCACAGTCCGTAACCGCTGACCTGACGTCATGAAGGTCGCGTCTGCAAAGTGAGGGCCACTGTGCTGGAATTCAAGGAAAGTGAAAAAATGTGACCCAGCAGATAAGCACAGGCAGGCGCTTCCTTCTCACCCCCTGGCCGCACCATTCACCTCGCAGATAACGGTAGGGATAACCCCGGAGGATCTGGCAACCCCTCTCACTACACATCAACTGAGAACAACTGGCAATCAGAGATGGATGAACAGATATACAAGAGGTTAAAATGAGCGAGCCAGTTTAGAGCCAAATCTGACTACACAGGACTGTGGGAATGTGTGTGTGGGAGTGTGTGTGTGTGTGTGTGTGTGTACATGTACGTGGGTGTCCAAACAGGCTGACTCAGCATGACACTGCACTTTTACAGATGTAAGCTGCTATGCTGTGTTTAGTAAGTGCGTGCAGGGAGGGAGGGCTGTCGTAGCGTGATTAGCAAGCGCATATACATGTACCCAGGGACCTGCGGAGTGCGGTGAAGACCCAGCGACCCACCACTAAAAATAAACCATTGTTTCTCTCTCTCACATTTCAGATGGGGTGACCGTAATCAGCGGTCGGGCCAGCACCCAGGCGGCATGCGCACCGTCACCGTGACGACACGCAGCAGGGCCCAAACCGCCCAGAGTGCACAATATCTGCTGCTATGACAGGAACGTGGTGCTCACGCTGAGAGCTGGAGGGCCGAATCAGAGGACGGAGCTCCTGCCTGGTCCACAACACCTGAGTGTCAGCACCTCCCACCTTTCAGGCTGCTTCCTCACAAAGCCCATCTGATACGTGCTGCGTACCAACAAGATTTGCAGCAATGTACATATTTAAGGAAGGAATATGACAACTTGCAAAAAAAAAAAATACCTGAGACTGAAAGATATGAAAGATTTTAAGAGAATGTGGAAGGTAAACACCAAGATTGTCCCAATGGCTATACGGGCATATGAGCAGTTTCAACAGATACAGATCCCAGAAATGACAACACCAATCTTGGTCAAGAAGAGCACAAACTTTCAGACCTCTGGTGGAAGGCCAGAGTATATAATAAAAGAAAAAAATGTGTGCATATATATACAGTATAGTATAAGATATATACTATATACACACACACACACACACACACACACACACAGAGAGTGTGAGTCATATATACGTATACAACATATATGTGTGTGTGTGTGTGTGTGTGTGTGGTTGACTTTAAGCATGCTGTTAGAAAGTGTGATCACTTGATTGTGGGTTAAGGGTCATCAAGATTAGCCCACTGCTACACTTAAACCGGTTCACATGGAACTCCACTCAACCTAGGAAGTACATACAGTGACCCTTTATCAAAATAACCTTAACAAAAGCGTGGGAAAACTCAGAGTTCATCCATCATTTTAACGATTAATTTCCTTCATCTCTGTCCTTTCCTGAGTCTATTAATACAGTTGCTGAAATGGACAGCTATGTCTCCAGATGAGGAGATCCACTCCGATATTACTGGCCCCATCACTCATCTCAGGAAGCATGAGACAGTCCAGCCTAATCCAGTCCCACTTTTCTTAATCAGAAAATGAGAATCTTAAATGTGATCAGCTCTTCTTCTGACATTATTTATTCAGTCATTCGTCAGGACGAAAGCCCCTCTGACTAATTCTCTCACGATAAATTCATTAAAAGGTCTCTGGAAATGTCAAATGTCAACTGAAACAAAACCAAAAAATTTTGTGTCAGCTTGTTCTTAAAAAATAATCATAATATATTAAACAATTTTTATCGTGTTGTAACAGGTGTTCCACTGAAGGCTCTTCGTTTCTGCCTCTAAGGCACTCTGAGTGGATTAGTGTAATTTGGTGGTGTGTTGTGATAGAGTTCAAATCCGGGCTCTGTGTGCAGCTACGAGAGCTTTGCTAGGCACTCGGTGAGCTCTGCTTGTGCGGGGGTGTGGAAAACATCGGAGTGCTTCAAACACGCACGTGCACGTGAAACTCCTGCGAGCAGGTCAGCTACATTTCTTAAAACATGCCGCGATTTGAAGCTGTCTGAGCCGACGAATGATCCAGCACTGAGAACTGCTTTTGTTCAATTAAACGTTTCAGACGCTTTAAAGCGCTTTAGATTCTCCTGTAATCTATCGGCATCCTGTAATTAATCAACTAATTCTCGGTCTCGGGATGGCTGTAATTACAGCGCTGGTAATAGCTTATTCTTTCTGCTCCAGCACCTACATTTCATTTGTTTATTTTCCCACAGTCATAAATCTGGGGTAGCGTCAGGAGTGCCACAATATTAGTGCAATAATCAGAGTTAATTATCACACAGGCCACACACTCTCCTCCCACTGACAATGCAGAAGAGAGATCTGCCTCACCACAGACCAGAGTCACTAAAGCCCTGCCTTAGTAAAGTGTCCTCACCAAGCCAAATATTAAACACTGATTAGAGAGCCAAAGGCCCACACACACGCACACACACGCACGCACACACACGTAGAAGCCAAAAACAGCAGCAGGATTGGCTGCACTGGATGGTAAGTCAGCGTGGGCTGTTTCGCTGCTGAGGGTGGTGTGATCCAGCGTGATCTTGCACCAGGGGCCCTTGCTCACATTCACAGGGAAAGCCCCAGACCCGGCCACCAATCAGGACACATCACAGGTATCAGATCTGTTAGGACAGACCTGTTTACAGCAGTAATCTAATCCACCATTCTAAAGCTAACGGTATATTTGCATACAAAGTGGTGGCATGGACTGGTGTGTAACCCTATCTATAATAACTTAAAATAATAAAAAGGTTCCGACATGTGATGTAGGGTGAGCGTCCCAAAAGTATCATAGCGGCGATGTTTGTGGCAAGCGCGTGGTATCTTAACACTGTGACGCTTTGAGTTTGAGGCTTTATCATAACATGCTTTTAAATGGCAAAGCAAACTACCTATAGGGCCTTCCAAAAGTGAGCTAAAGCAGAGCTTTAAGAGCTGGGCTCTCTCTCTCTCTCTCTCTCTCTCTCAGGGTCTGGGTTCAGGAGGTCACAGAAGATGAACATGGTGTTGGTGTGTGTGTGTGTGTTGTGTGTTAACTCACCCACTCTTCAAGGATCAGACTAACTGCTGTGCTGCTTCGGGTTTTGTTACGGCAAGCTAAGATCACATGGGCACCATGCAGAGCAAAGGACCTTGCTGTTTCAAAACCTGCAGAGAGAGAAAGACAGAGAAGGAGAGCAAGACAGAGAGAGAGTGTCAGAGGAAGTCAAATGACATGACTGCGATTAGTCTTCTTGTTCAGATAACGCTGCGATCAATGTTCTCTGCCATTATCGATGCAGCCTCTCTCTACTGGGACTGAGCAGAGTGAAGGGAACAGGGAAGCAGCGGAGAGCCATATCTGAGCTGAGCCTCCGCCCTCACGCCCCCCACGCCCACCCCATGCCCACCCCACGCCCTGCACGACCCCCACAGCCATGAGCTCCCCTCGCCGCGGTTTAATCAGGCAGCACGCCGCTGATCAGAAGGACGGGGTTAACGCAGCGGAAGCCCCCACTGATAACGCTGAGAACTGGACCATGAGCGCTTTCAGGAAGTAGCACCACTGTAGGAAAAGGTACTATTTGCAATCACAGTAAGATGTAAGAGAACTGAAAGAGTTTAAAGAATATGTTTCATTGTCGAGTCTCAGGCTTTTAGAATAGATAACATAGAGGCGGCATGACTGTACGGGTAGCATAGAGAAACTTCCTTGCCCATCCGATGACAGTGGCACACTTCAAAGCAGGGGAGATAAGGATTCTCCGCCATCACGGAGCGTCACACTCGCACTGGTGCCATCGCCGTGGAGCCTACTATCACTCCCGAGATAAATATGGCCCACAAGTAGAGATACCAGGAAAAATTCATTTCCAAACCCACAAGTCTAAATGGGTCATTTCAACTCAAAAGGTTGAAACACTTTGCTAAAACTACTGAGCTAAATTGAGCTAATTACATGGGGATGACGGGGAGAACATTAAATGTTCTGCTATACCACACACACCAAAGAAAAAAAAAAAAAAGGCGACAAAAAGCCTGGTATATTTAGGGGGACGGGGGGTATTGTTTGGGCTGTTTTGCTGACCTGCTGTTTTGCATTGTCCCTTTGATTACACAAAGTGTGTTTAAAGTTTCCCTAAAGCAGGCATCAGCAATTTAAGAGGCAGCATGGGCATCAGATGCAGAGGCACAAGGAGCTGAAAATAGACCCACCGAGCCAAAGTTTCAGACGGAGACGGAGGCCAACAATTGAAAGGCTGACATTAATAATTAAGTTTAAGGGGGGGAAAAAAAATCATTTAGGACAGAGAAAGGTGTGCATTTCACTAAGACTTTAAGCGCACACTAACGAAACTCTAGACTGAAAGTTTTCCTTTACAGCCATCCAGGACACTCCCTCTATAAAGTCCCACTCCAGCTTTTATAAGCAATAACAGCACGGCGCTTCGCTCTCGTGCATGCTGCCGCGATTTGCTAATTAAATCCAGAGCCGAATAATTTAGGCGGCATCAATATTTGAGCCTGGAGGGTATGTGACAGAGCCAGGGCAGTGGTGAAGCCCAGGGCAGGACTGGGCGGGGCTGGGTGGGGCTGGCGGGGCTGGGTGGAGCTGGGCGGTCCGGCGGCCTGCGTCGGCTCCAGCTACGGACCAGCGTGTCCACGTGCACCACTGCCTGCCCTCTCTGCTCCCTGACACAGCCAAATAGCGCCTGGCCACGGCAGCTGTAAAACACATTACGCCGTCATGGCCCAGAAAAGAGCTGACAGGCCAACACATCTGAGAGGCGCTACTGTGGAAGAGATCTGTGGAAACGACACCTGACACGCGCCATCGATTACCAACCGCGTCCGCACACGCGCGTCAGACCCCGCCTCCCCTTTCCTACTTCAGATGAAGTTTTCCAGCGTTCACACACGACACAGATCCTTGTGTGAATGTTCCGTACCGGGGAACTGATGAAACGGATTCAACAGTCCACACAGACAAGTCCGCATCTTTTGTGTTATGAAAAATAGGATAATTATATTGTACATAACAACACACATACAAAAAAAAAAACCCTTGACTGATAGACTCACCCTACACTTCTGTGCAAACTAAATGAGTCTGACTCTGAGGCAGCAAGATTCTAGGCGACAGACAGTTCGCATGATAGCATGGATTAAAATGAACTTTAATTAGATTAAGTTTTAATCTGATTTTCATTAAAAGGCAAACTAGAAGCCCTAATT
Organism: Brachyhypopomus occidentalis; assembly: GCA_020368025.1. Lineage (NCBI taxonomy): Eukaryota > Metazoa > Chordata > Actinopteri > Gymnotiformes > Hypopomidae > Brachyhypopomus > Brachyhypopomus occidentalis. The sequence goes on along the minus strand of JAGXOD010000045.1, from coordinate 2,298,638 downwards.
GTGAGGCGAGTGCTAAAGAGTAATATCCATTAAAACTCCACATCGGAGGAGGATAAGCCCTCTTCTCTGACAAGTGAAGCATGGAATTAAATGAGATGACACCTTATTAGGAGTAATGGAAGGAACAGAGTGCATCTCCACAAAGAGAGAATGGAGACGCCGTGACGCCAGACGTCTGGATACTAGCTCCGCCCACAAACACCCGCGGGTCAGCCCGTCACACTCCGCCAAACGAACAGCACAGGTACACAGGCACATGAAGGAGTGTACAGTAGTACAGGAGTGCAGCTGGACCGAGTCTGTGAATATCAGAAACAAAGGAGGGGAGTGTCGGAGGGGGAGGAAGGTGGGCGATCAGCAACCTGTCCTTGCCGTCACCTTGGAGTAGGCGCAGCCGCTCTTGGGCGTTGAAACATGAGTTAATCGACGCTGATGTTCTTCATAATGGGAAACAAATTAGAGCATGTTTAACACCAGCAGCGACTGCTGGGTGTTATTTATGGAAAATAGAGAGGTCCTGACATTAATTTGGGTATAACGACAGCAGTTGTACAGCTGACAGAGATGTGGGGTCCCCCAGCAACACGGAGGAGAAGGCAGGGTGCAGCTTCAGATGAGAGTAACGCCCACCATGCACCTGCATCGCCCTCCCGTCTGCCTCTCACGCCAGAGTCACGTTACAGTCTTCCCCTCATGGCAGAGTCACGTTACAGTCTTCCTCTCACAGCAGAGTCACGTTAGTCTTCCTCTCACGCCAGAGTCACGCCAGAGTCATGTTTCCTGCAGCCTCTCATGCCAGAGTCACATTACAGTCTTCCTCTCACGCTAGAGTCACATTACAGTCTTCCTCTCAAGCCAGTCACGTTACAGTCTTCCTCTCACGCCAGAGTCACGTTACAGTCTTCCTCTCACGCCAGAGTCACGTTACAGTCTTCCTCTCACGCCAGAGTCACGTTACAGTCTTCCTCTCACGCCAGAGTCACGTTTCCTTCAGCCTCTCATGCTAGATTCACGTTTCCTTCAGCCTCTAGGGACAGAGTCATGTTCTCTTCAGTGTCTCAGGCCAGTGTCACATTTACAGCAGCCCCTTGGCCCAGTGTCACGTTTACAGCAGCCTTTACACCAGCCTCTAGGGCCAGCATGGCGCTCCAATCAGCCTCTCAGGGTCAGATGTGGGTCATAACCCCTATATAGCTACACAATCAGACAGCGCGTGTGTCACCCAGTAAAGACTCGCCAACGGTGGGCGACATGCTTTGCAGTCAAGCATGCAGAGGCTGCAAGCTAATCAGCAGAATCTGCTACGGTTGCGTTGGCAGGACATGGGGAGTGTGAGGTTTTGGAGCAGGAGCGAGAAGGCACTGAAGGGACGAGCCGTTCGGAGACAGGCCGGCGGGTCAGACGGGGAGCTCACGGCTGGGCCGCCCGCTGCCGCCCTCTCCGGTGAACACCACCCATGCTGCTGCAGCAGGCATATTGCTACATGTCCTTTTATTGCTTTTAGCTGGGAAGGTCCTTGAGGGACGTGTCCCCCAGCACCAGCACCACCCCCCTCCCTACCTCGCCACAGTAACATAACCCAACATCAGCAGCTCCCAGCACAGTGAATGGTGAACGTCAACAAAGAAATGGGACAAACATAAAAACATTTTTGTTCAAAAACGGAGTGAAACACAAAGGTGTGGTGCAGTGGGGCGGCGGACGGGGTGGCAGGCGGCAGGGGGGGGGCAGGGTGTTCCACGACGGTGTTCCTCGACTTCTAATACGTGCCGCGTGTTTGAAAGACGTCAGGGTGGAGGGTGGAGGGTGGCGTAGGCTCCACTCCGCCTGCTCCGGTGATTACAAAACGATGAAGTGCGAGATCATCTTTTTTTTTTCAGAGCAGCAGGTGTGTGATGTATTTTTGGGGGTTAAAAAGGGGGAGCGCGGCACTCCTGTACTTCCACATCGGGCTCTAATTCACACCATTAATAACGCCCCACTTTCATTTGAGATCGGCGAGGCGTTGTCACAGGCCAAAGTGAAATGTATGGTTTGTAATTACCAGAGTGTGGGGTGAGGAGTTCCACCTGAGTAGCCTCCTGCTCTTCTATTACCCCCACCTCGCTGCCCCCAGGTGCCCCGGACAACCTCTCCCCAGCCACCCCCCAGACTCCAGCTTTGACCCCCTCGTGGCTATGGCCAAGTCCCACCACAATTTTTCATCATGTCCTCCACTCACACCGGTCACCCTGTCCGCACAGACTCCTCTCCCTCCAGGTAGATCTGCAGCGCCCCGGCCCCACTGCAGACACGCCTGCACACGACGGCACAGACACAGGCAGGTGCAGGAGGGCAAAAGAACAAGAGATTCACACAACACTTCTGCTCTGGCTGAAACTGATCCATAAACTGCATGATCAGAGCCATCCTCTCCTCCTTAAACAGCCTGAAGGTATTTTACACTTAAACACATATATGTATATATATGTGTGTGTGTAATATATATATATATATATATATATATATATATATATATATATATATATATATATGCATTGCGGTCCTGGTGCTCACCTATTCCGCAGCACTGAGCTTGTAATCATTATTGAACCTTTTATCCCCAGTTGTAATTTTCTTGCACGTTACATCAGTTTTGCCGTGCTCCCGGAATTTTATCCAAGGCCAATAAAGTTCAATAATTTGACTAACCAACCATACCTAGTATTCATTACATAGCCAATAAACAGATTCATCAAAAAGGACATGAAATGCACATTAAAAACCTCAGATTCCATTTCCTCAGCCGTTCGCTAACAATAACAAGTTCCAGATGAATATAAGCAGCCCTAAAGGCCACTGCAGTCCAGCCAGAGTGGGAGAAGGGAGGCTGGGTCACATAAAGCAACACACAGTACTGCACTTCAGCTGGCTTAACGTCAGAGCAGCTAGAGCAGACTAGAGCAGACAGCTAGAGCAGCGTACCAGCCCGCCCATGCCGGAGCACATCTTGCAGGCTTGGCCCCTAAACGACGGCTTGAGCTGCGTCACTCTCTCTCTCTCACTCTCTCTCTCCTCTTAATGCATCCGTGTGCAGGCATTCATAGACAAAGAGAGGCTGTAAATATGAAGACGGGGGTCGCAATCAATTTAATGGCAGTTATGCTGAAGAAACCAGCCTCAGCGCAGGACTCGCTCACCGAGCCGCAGCCGGCCGGCATTAGCTCCGCCCGAGTCACTCCCGCGCATAATCCCCGCGCCGGCAGAGACAGACAGAGCCCTAATCCACCACCACATCCCCAGCATAAAGACATACCCACACTGTCACGCAGGCAGCAAACACCCAGCTGAAGGCAAAACGTCAGAAGGCCGCAGGATTGTTCCAGAAGCAGGAGCGGCAGGATTTCCCCGCCCTAAGCCTTGTTGTTTGTCCCCAGTGCCGCCTCATGCGCTCCATTTCCTAGCCGGACGCGGGGAATTCTCCACACCACGGTGCAGGAGTCGGCTCCTGAGATTAGAGCCATGTCTGCTCGGTAAGCCAGGGCAGCATGGGTAAGCACTTTTGAGCTCAGCTCCAAAACAAAAAAGCACAATGCATCAGACCTCTACATAAACAAACAATACATCAGACCTCTACATAAAGAACAGACAATACATCAGATCTCTACATAAACAGACAATGCATCAGATCTCTACATAAACAGACAATACATCAGACCTCTACATAAAGACACTGCAAAAGCCTTTTTTATTATGCCTTTTCCTTTTGTTCTCTCTCGTTGTTGCTTTTAAAACAACGTCAAATATTTTTTATTAGGATATACTAGTGGTTATGAATCTATAAGATCACCAAGACCATAATAAATGATTGAGGCAAAAATCCTGAAACCAGATTATCAGAGATTATAAATGATTATCTCTAATTTCCAGCTACCACTGAACTGAGCTCGACTGCATGGACAAGCTGGAGAAAGAAGCTTATGTTAAAACACTCAACAATAAAGTGGCGCCTAAATTACATTTATAAAGCACTCATTTCCCTTGATGTATAAATAAATCATCTAAGTAATATCGGAATGCGACGGGACTATTTCAGTTTGACTCGCTGACATAAATTGATGAACGAAAATAGACACTAGACAAATCTTGGGATTTGTACCAAGCGGCTATGACACAGCAAGACAAATCCAGTCACGTTAGTGCAATGCGACGACCACACAACATCCATCACCATCAGAGAGCTCCATCCCCGAGGCCGCGAGCCTCCACCTGGAGAGTTCTGGGATCTGGAGGGACTCCAGCTACATACCCCAGACCCAAAAATAACTCCACAGCACACTTAACCAGCAGACTTCATTCTAATAGAGGCTGACATACAGTAGAACTGCCCCTTCTCATCACCTCCACCTCCACCTCCACCAGCGAGGAGGAAGCAGCAAAGCCTCTCTGGCACGGGGAGGGAGGATGCGGCTCACGCCCCAGCACGCAGCCGGGAGAGCAGGGACAGGGCTCTGAAATCACACAGCAACCACAGCAGCTACAACACAAATAATACTAATAGAACAATGAAGTTTAGTTTGGGGAGGGAGGAGGGGAAGCTCAATTTTTTTTTCTAATCTTTTTTTTCCATTTTGAGGTTTTTCTTTTATTGTCAAAATAATACAGTATATTCACCAATAACAAATTAGCCACTGTTTATTCATGTGTAGGTATTTTTTCATGACTACTTTAAGAAGTGACATCGCTTGGTGAAATCTGTATAAATCTGTTTTACCTGGAGGATTGTGAGAGGAGTACATAAAGAGAGGAGAGGATGTGTAGCACGCTGACAGCAGCCCTCTCCAGTCCGCGCGAAGGGAGTTCAGCTCGGGACAGTAAATAACTTTTAGTTGGTTCAATAGAAGAGAATTAAGGAAAGCGCTCAAGTTGCTAATGGGAATGAATGGGAGGCATCAGCTAGGGTCAAAAGCACTGCAAGATCAATGCAGAGGTACAGGTGTACAGCAATACAGCAGGAGAATACGTTAACAGAGAGCGACCGAGAGTGAGAGCGAGAGAGAGAGAGGAAGAAAGACAAAAAGAGAGAGAGAGGGGGAAGGAATGAAAGAGAGAGAACATTTATTTCTATTACAATGATTAAAGTTGGTAAAGAGGAAAGTTTAAGGTAAGTGAGGGTCACACAGAAGAATAATGGACTAATGGCATGCACTGAGCAGCAGTCCAGTCAGGCAGAGCGTGGGAATATATGAAGCCTTCTGACCACAACGACCAGATCACATGGCTTATTAGAAGAGAAATCAGATTAGGGCACGATGCCCGAGATACCCGCTTCCTGAGAGCCATTTATGAATGCTTTAAGAACAAATTTGCAGCGATAATAACATCACGTGAATTAACAATAAAAAGAATTAAAGAATTTGAAAAGCAAATATGTTCTTAGATGTCAAAGTTAATTAGAAATACAATATAGTACAGTTAGTATAAAGTAAATGCATGTAAAGTGTTTATAGATTTTAACTGACTGTTACTTTCAATAATCTTTCAATACTTCAATACTTTGTAATTTCCTCCTTACAAATATGTTCAAGAAAATGACCATTGAAATTCAATATTAAGCTAAATCATGTCTTGAAAAATAGTATTTATTACATTACAGAGGGGTTATTTATTGTAAATAACACCAACAATGAAAATCAAGAAATAAATGTTTGTTCTGGTGTCCAATTCATCAGTAAATGAAGTTTAAAAATTCAAGACTCAAAAAGAAAACTGAAAGAAACCAGTATATCAAAACTGCTAATTATGCTAATTCACAACAATCAATCCATCATCCTTATTACTATTCAATATTCAGTAGTACATCACAATTGGTGTTGCTGTTTGATTCCACATTTCTGTATTCTCAGTTTTAATTTAATCACCAATGACTTCTCACAAACTGCACCTTCATTTCCTAAACGTTACGAATAACCATGTCGAGCGTCAGATGGAGCCGAAAGGTCTACACTACCCTCTAGTGGTTGGAAAAGAGAACATTTAAAACAAAGATATAATGAAGCGTGTGTTTATGAGCTTCTCAGGTGTTGGACTAACGTTTCTCCAAGTATGGTATTTTTTACATTCCATTTTACATTCACAAACATTTGCATATTTCCTGCCGACAGAATCGTAAAAATAAATCCAAACATCTCAGTATACAACTTGGGGTAAGCAAATTTTACGTCTGTTTTTCGGTCAGTTCTGTAGTTAACTGATTTTTCAGTAGGTAACTGAATACTTATTGTCTGCACACATTTGTAAATGGTTCCAGTTGCCTCAAAAATGACCTATTTTGAAAAAAGGTTTGTTGTTTGAATATTGTCATTTCATATTATATATTATACATTATACATCACTGCTGCTCCAGCATATAATATTTTGGAATTAAAACAGTCTCCTTGTCTCAGCCTTCTCCTCAGTCAGCTGCTGGTTAGTCTTGTGTTTGTGCTGTGTGGAGCAGCAGTGATGCTCTCAGACACTGGCACACCAGGAGCTGCGGGACACAGGCCATACTGAGGGGCATTTTCTTGTTCACCTGCACTAATCCACTCGGCGCCCGGCAGTGTGTGAGTGTGTGTGTATAAAAACGGCATTTTCAAGTGCATTTAAAGTATACATGTATTTTTTGTGTGCAAAAGTGGTGCCAGCAGTGCGGGATTACAAGTACAGTAAATTGTAAGGTTTCCTATCCCCGGGCGCCGGGCTAGGGCTGCCCACCGCTCTGGGCACGTGTGCACCACAGCCCCCTAGTGATCACTAATGTGTGTGTGTGTGTGTGTGTTCTGACTGCACAGATGGGTAAAATGTGGAGGACAAATTTCGATTGGGGTGAAAATCACAATTGACAATGTGGCTTGACTTAAAGAACACCTACCTAATAAAGCGGCTCTTCGGTGAACATTTCAGAGTAGATTTGAAATATAGCAAATTTCAGAGTAATCTTCTGAATTATCAGCAAAATTAAGTTAACAGAAAGACTTCACCTGATTATCCCTCTATCCTCCTGTCATAAAAGTCAAGATCATTGCTCAGTGATACAAGGGTGAAAATTGCCTTTCACACTGACCTACAGTTCCAAGCAAAAGTGTGGCATTTCAGGAGGAGTGCGACAATTTGCATGTTTATGCAGATGGGATTCCCTCCATGGCCCCGGTGTCTCCCCTCGTGGTGCTGTAATAGGCTGTGAAGCTGACCGAATGGCTGCTGCTTGTGATAATTCACAATGGAAAGACTCAGGAAAGCATTTGTCTCCAGTCCATTATGTTATGAGCTGTGCATTAATGCAGCTCAAAAAGACCCCATTCATTAAAGTTAACAATGACAGCCAATTCTGCTTCACTAATGAACATCGATATTCATGTAGAGAATTAAGGAATGATTTGTGGATTTTGTGTGTATCATTCAAAACATAATGTAGATAAATGCTTCAGTTAGTATACAGTCTTAGTGATAAACATGCACGCTGGAACACTGTAATAGTTCACTGTGTTATAGTGCCACCCTCTGTACGTTACAAGTAATCACGTTTCTGCTGTCTGTGCACCACATGCACACGGGTCTGGAGCACAAACATCCCAGAGATGAGTGTGCACTCAATGCTTTACCAAAGAAATAACATGTCTTAAAAAGCAGCACTTGTGAAAAGAGGGCGAGAGGGAGTGAGAGAGGGGGAGAGCAAAAAAGAGATCACACAGAATCCTAAGCACGTGTCATTTGGTGCACTCACCGATTCCAGAATTGCCCCCAGTGATGAGGATGACTTTGTTAGAAAGATCACGGCCCTGCAGGATTTCCAGAGCAGTGGTGTTGCCATCAAAGCGTTTGGGCTTCACCTGCACATCCTCAACAGTGAATGCTTGACGAGGGTCAAAGTATGTCTTCCTCTTATTGATGTGACTGATTGACAGGGAGAAGGAAAGTGCAAATGAAACCAGTGAGACATGAAGCTGAGGCACCCATAATGCTCAGAGAAGAGAAAGCCCAAGCCAATCGCAAACAAGCAAAGACACTTAACTGGATGGGAAAATATCTCCCCAAAAAAACAGAACTCACTCAACATAATAAATCTGACCCTTGTCATCCGTCTCCTGCTCCCACCCATAGGGCAGATCTGCACAACAAGATACAAGGCATCAGTCAGTGGAAACAAAGGAAGATCCAACTCCACTTTAACCAACCTGTTTGAACAGCCTCGGACATATTTAATTTCTGTGTTTTGAAGGGTGTGTGTTTGTGTTTGTGTGTGTACCAGCAACATCACTTTGAGCACCACCCGCACACAGGCTTGGAAACACAACCCAGCGGTCTGTGTGCACTTTGACAGATAACTAAAGCTTCTTTAAAAAAAAACAGCACTTGTGAAAAGAGCAAGAGACACAAAGAGACATTTGACTAAGAATTAAACTTCTGCACACACTCACCGCTCCTTTTATTGGAAATATGTTTTTAGAGGAAACACCTTTTAGACATACAGCATAACCCATCAGTTACCATGACGTATACACTAGCCTTTCTTCAAGCTGCTCATCAGAAGAGTTGCAGGACAGGACACGTCATGCCACTCCAAATCCAGCAGTGACACATTCATACCTGAGCAACCATTACTGTCACATCCCTACCATGTCATTGTCACTACTGTGCTAAGAATGGTTCGCCACATCAGATGTAACTCTATAAAATCAGATGTAACTGTATACCCCTAACTAACCTATAAGGTACCTATTAAAAGGGACAATGAGTGTAGGTAAAAGGTAAGGGTTTCTAATAAGTGTGGGGAGTGCACATCCGCAATTGCCTCTTGGACAAGCTACTACGTGCTAATGACTTGCTTAGCTTTGCATTTCAAAGGTCTTGACATATATCATGGTGGACCGGGCTGCTAACCTCCTGCGCAGCGTTTCTTCTTCCCAGTTTTAGGATGCTCCCACTGGGTCTTCATTTCCTCGTGGCTGCGAGGTGTAGACATGACAGTGTTTTCGGGACAGGTTTTTACCCATTACTCATCAAAGTCAATCGTTCTGAACTTTCATAACAAAAACTTACCAGCTAGCTACAGTAAAAAAACAAACAAAAAACTACAGTGACAGAATGTTTCCATTACATAGCTAAGTACATAAGTTGTATAGGTACTAGGACTAGCATTACGAGCTTGGATTATTTAAACTGTCAAATGCACAGATATCAAACAACACAGCTATTTAGCTATCTAGGTCTATTTTGGTTTGTTGACAAATTAGAAAGCGTTCAGTGTAAACCAACTTACTTGGCATAATAAACCCAACCATCCTTTGTAGACCTTTCTTCCCAACCAGGAGGAAGTTCATCTTCACTATCTGTATCATCCATCCCTGCGTATTTCAAAGCTGCCATTGCCGGCAAAAGTTTCGGTGCAAGCAAGTCAGTTTATTGGTAACTGTGTGAAGCTATGTACCTAGCTGGCTAAATGCAGCAACGAAGAAATTCACTATAATCCTGCGGTTACACTTCCGCAAAAACCTAATGACGTCTAGTGAAATGGTTTTCTGGGATATGTAGTCAGCGTTGCTACAAATAGGATAAGTGAACGGCTCAGAAGACAAACCATTTCAAATTACACATTTAATGTTTTTTGGCAGTCGTGTCCTGTCAATTCAATGCTCCTTCCCTCATGTTGACATATCTACCAATATTTTCTTCTTTATAACAGACGTACAGGTTTAACAGGGGTGTGGCAATGAGATGATTGACAGCCAATGGCTGATCGCAGTTTTTTTTTTTACATTGTAAATACACACCGAGCCAATATGGCTAGCTGCTAGGTAGCTAGTTTGTAGAATTGTGGTTTAGTATTAAATATTGTTAGATATTTCATATTAAATAATATGAACATTACCATGTTATTCGCTAATAAAAAATATGTTTAACGCTTAAACAAACATGATTGGAAAACAAAAAGTAAAAAATAATTTTGGGCTACCTTTTACCTCAGATGGACTTAACTTATGTTTGTAAACAAAGTTTTGATATATGTTGTGTAATTTGGATTTTATGAATTGTATATCCCGGGATACCTTGCCCTAAGGTATAAAAACGTTTTAGTTAACAAGGAATACAAAAAAATTACAGTTTTAGTTAACAATGAATGAAAATTTTAATCAAGACATGTATTTTCCTCCGTTTTTATAAAATGCCATGTTTTTTATTAACAATTTACAAAGTCCATTCCGAACAAATCAGTGAACAAGTATGACTCAATCGCTCGCAAAGAACACACCTATTTTTATCGGTAGTATATCAGCATAGTTAATTATTTTTCCTCTTCTGTGATTGGATTATCCTCGACGATTTCTGTTAGCCTTTCTGTTAGCCGTTGACCAAGAGGACGGGGAAGCTTTAGCTCGTTGTTGAACAGTTTACATTTGAAGTTGGTACATAATTTATATCAAATAAAGAAAATTCAGTTTTATCCTTACAATCTGACTGAATGTTTCGCTTATATTATGTTGTATAAGTTAAATGTATAAGTTACAAGTTCAGCTTCAGCTCAAGAGCAGACTGCAAGGTGGGTAAAGAAGTCTCCAACAATCCTAAAACGCCGTCATGGTACTCAGGTAACACTTGCTATGGATGATGCCAAAGTGCATGCATCTACCATCAGAACGAGACTGCACACGTTTGATATTCATGGAGATGTACAAGAGGAGATCTCAGTGGATAGCAAGAATTTATCATGGCAAGCCTGAACAATGTCTTTCAAACGTGTTTCAGCCAATGGGAGAAATACCAGCTTTTGGGAAATAGACTGTGCTAACATTTTCTTTTTTTGTTTATTTTTTTGTCAAATAAGTCGAATTTTCATTGTTTTTTTGCAAAGGTGGTAGTGTTGCATTACCTTTTAATCTATTACGTACACATATCAAGTTTTGCTTCGAATGTTTAATTCACTGAGAGCTGGTGGGAAACATGGTGCCTTCATACAGGAAATCACCGTACTTGTCAGTGACCTCCCACTTGGCCTTGTGACGCTCTTCAGGGTGCACATCCACTCCATAATCCCACAACTCAAAGAACAGGTGCTCATCAGGACCATCCAGGTAGGCCCACTTGTCGTGGGACAGGTCCTGCTGGGGAGACCGTGGCTCACATTCAGGGATCAATGGATTAGAGCTGGAAGTGGAGGAGCTGTCACTGGAGGTGATGGAGGAAGTCATGTCCCCGCCTGTATATGACCAGCTGTCCTGGGGCAGACTGGGCCAGGGAGATGGCTGATGAAGGCCCATAGAGGGGGAGTCATGGGGGAAGGGGGAGTAGCTGACGCTAAAGGAAGGAGACACTCTGCAACTGTCGTGATGGTGAACTGGGTAGGCACATCGCTCACTCAGACTCTTCAGGACCGGCAGACGCCTATGTCCAATGGGTCTGTAGAAGGGACAATCCCAGTTTAGTGATATAACCTTCACATTTAACAAGATTTAGGTCCAGGAAATTAATACTGTGCTTTGTGTTTTTATATCTTAGATAGCCACTGATTTTAAACTATTACGGAACTTTATAACTCTCATAATCTCATTGTTTTATTGACCCGTTTCTGTGGTGTTCATCTATTCTGAATTGATAAACTCGGAAAACTACAGATGTAAGGATTTGAACAATCATATGAGATATTTACCCAAACTGATTCACCAGTGTACTGTCACCAGATGTAATGGTCATGTCAGTCAGAAGGCCAGCATGCAGGTGATCCTCAAATGTCATGCAGCCTAGTGTGTTCCCCCAAAGATTATAGAACACAGGGCCACATGGGATGTGCATGTCTGTCTCCAACAGAACATCTGCGGGACTGCAGCTCCTGATCCAAGAAGTTGGGTCTCCAGCACAAATGATGTTTCCATGTCTGTTTGAGAGAGACATTGCCCGTTCCTTCGAGCTATAGTCAGAGAGTGAGTCCTTGCTGTTTACAGATGTTCCTGAGGAGTTCCAGGTTCTTGAAAACGTTTGAGCTGGTTTTGAATCAGAATTGCAGACCTTGTCGGTATCTTCAACAAACTCTGGACTGTCTCGAGGTCTTGCACGTCTTCTACAACCAGACTCCTTCAGTTTGAGCTGTGTGGATCCACAGCACACCAGCCACATTAAAAATGTGCGGAGAGGAGAGGGAGAGAACACTTTTCTTGATGCTTTCGTCTTCATCATATGTCGTACAAATGAACAGTTAACTGTGAAGACATAAGTACAAGGAGCGCTTGTTGCCATGACTATGCAAACGTCATAACGCTATAACTGACCTAATATCTGTGATCATTTAAATACTCCAAATTACGTAGATGTGCATTGCTGGTGCTATTTAGTCATCACATCAATTTCTTCAGGGTGACATATTAAAGATGACCGGATTATTTTAGTGATCAATGAACAAAATAGCCATTAGCGCCAGTAACTCATTTCACGAGTGAATTAAGAAACATAAACTAAATCACAAATACAGTTCGACACACTGCTAGACGTAGCTCTTAAGTTCAGTTTGTCACATTTAAATGGTTTATCTCCGGTCGACAAATCTAACCACGTTAAAGCATGGAAGCGTCGGAAATAAAACGTTCGTGTCACTTCCATTGTTTTTGTCGGAAATTAACCGGTCATTTGTTCATTTATTTTACACTTATCTGACCGCTAACCCAACTAGTGAGCTAGCTAACCTATAGATTTTAACAGGAACTGAAAAAATACATGGGTCAGGGTAAGCAGAAACCTGTTACGTGTCTTAGCTACAGGTTTTTCTCACAAAACCTAATTGAATCCAGTCGTCACTGACTGTGAGAGATCGCAGACAGTGCGCCGAAACTGACCTTCACAGCTAGAAATGAAACATAAGAGTATGTAATATGTATTGAAATCCTTTTGTTTTCAGTGGAATATTTTACTGCAAGGCAGTTGATTACTAATAAGACTTTTTAATGCAAAGCAGTTGATCACCAGTATATGCTAGTAGAATAATGCTTGTACAAAAGGCCCTACAGAGGCGCAAGAGTCTAATTAGCAGGATGTTGCGTCATCTCTCAGCAGCGCCACTCCGTCGGTAGATAAGTTCGATTCAGCGTCGTCACTCGAGTTGATGCAACGTAAACGAGAGGGATTTGGCTGTGTAGAGCATATAGCTCACCACACACACACACACATACACAGCCACCCTGGAATTATTCCTGCCTGTAAACCTCAACAATAAAGCCTATGTTGAACACATCCTGGCCTCAAGTGGTGTTCTGGCCGACACACCGGGGCTGAACTCAGCAAAGGGAGCAGACCAGTGACCAGCTCTCACTCAGAAACGTAATCTTCACTACATTGAATGGTCCTTCGAGCCGGATTGCTGAGCTTACCCCCCTGAAGATGGATACAGTTCAACAAGAGACACAGGATACACGTCCCAAGCGGCGCCTGCGGCTCCCAACTCGTTATGAAGATTATGAGGTAAAGTTAGCCGGTTATGATCCCGACAGGCATGGACACGATGATGGGCGGAATCCCCCATGGGAGGGAAGGAGCAAGATGACCCCCCTCGACTTCACTCATGGTTCACCACCCCACCAGCCCATAAGATATGATGAGGCCTGGACAGAGACAGACGCAGGCTACCCTGGCACCAGCCTGACGCTCGAAGCAGAGAACCAATGGGCATCTCAGATACGCTCAGAACAAATATATAAGGGAGCGCTGCGAGACTACTCTACTCCACATTCATACTCTCTCTCTCGGCAGCTTGAAGAGAGCAACCGAATAGAGCTGGAGGAGATTCAACATGAACGCCTCCTACTACGAAAGTCACAGCAGTGCATTTCATCCGACCTAGCTGAACTTCGCGCAATCAGAGCAGATATGAAGGAGCTTGTGGATACAGCTCGTCACCTCCAGTCAGAACGAGGTCTTCTTCATAGCACACAATTGAAACAGGAAGCCCGTACTGGGCAGCAGGACCCGATCTCAACAAAGATGTGGCCATCCTGTAGGAGCGAACCAGATAACGAGGAGGATGACTGGCCTGCACCACCTCCCTGGCCAGACGACTCGGAAGAGATGCAACCACCTAGTGATCAACCGCTAACGGACCGCCTGGATCAGATAATGAGAGAGCTTCAGGCCATCAAGATGGAGGCTAGGGCAACTGACGAAGGCATAAACCTTGCAGTGAAGACCTCTACCCATGCTCCAGCTCATGACATGAACAGAGGAGAAAGATGCCATGCCCGTGGGACTACCTGCTCACCTCAAGTATTAACCGCAAAGGTCTCCACACCCTCACCCAGTTCTTGGATTCTACCAATGGGCCGACCACACCTTCGACAGTCGACAATCCCACCGCCTCCAGTCTCTGCTCGATCGCAGCCACCTCTTCACACACAATCCCTCCCCCTCGGCTCCTCCATGGCGGAGACATCTTACCGAGGGCCTCGTCCCACTATCCCCAACTTCATAAATCGAGATCCTAGTGAGTTTGCTCGCCTGAAGATTGCATTAGAGAACCTTTTGCCTGCTGACGGGACTGAGCTATTCAAATATCAGGTATTGGTAGATCACCTGAAACTGGAGGAAGCTACGCTCATTGCAGACGCCTACCTGCACTCCCTAACGCCCTACACAGATACTTTGACGGCGCTCAGTGAGAAATTCGGCCAGCCCCATCAGGTAGCACTGAAGCGGATCGCTACAGTGATGGACTCCCCAGATGTGAGACGCGGAGACATTGCTGCCTTTGAGAAGTTTGCGCTCCAGATCCAGTCACTGGTAGGCATGCTCCGAACTCTAGGCCCTGAAGGAGAAGTGGAATTACAGTGTGGCTCCCATGTGGCCCGCCTGCTTAGTAAGCTACCCACCGAGCAGAGAGCAGAATTTCGCCGGCGCATGTTTCATCACTCCGGGGCCAGCTACACCCTGCCTGACCTTGCAGCGTGGCTGAACTACGAGGCCTGGTGTCAAGACTTAGATGGCCAACTACCGGCAAAGGGGACAAGGGAAGGACAGAAGCCAAGGCTGGAACCGCGTCAGGGAAGGCGATCAGTCACAGTGCTGCATGGAGCTGGTGAAGCGATAGAGAAAGAGAGCCCTTCAACAACTAAGCGAGCTCCCTTACAAGGGAAGAGCCAGCCGTACTGCCCCTTCTGTGATAATTCAGAGCACTACCTTAGCCAGTGTTCTCCGATATCTAAGCTCACTGCAGGCCAGGTAGCGGACTGGATAAGAACCAACAGGAGATGCTGGCGATGTGCACGGCGGCATCAGGCAGCGCAGTGTAACCTGAAGAAAGCCTGCGGCCTGTGTCAGGGAAAACACCTACAGGTACTTCATGAGGTCAACGCCAGATCATCCAGGGGACCAGCCAAGCTCACCACAACGGAGAAACATAGTGAGAGCTCGACCACCGAGGTACTCTACCTTGATAGACCCACTGCAGGAAGTAGAGTCCTGTTGAAAGTTGTCCGTGTACTCATTCATCACGGCCACCAGACACTTGACACCTTTGCTGTTTTAGATGACGGCTCAGAGAGGACAATGCTGTTACCTGCTGCTACAGACAGGCTTGGCCTGCGAGGGGACCCAGAAAACCTAACACTACGTACCATACGACAAGACGTGCAAACCCTCCATGGTACATCAGTGTCCTTCTTGATCTCCTCTCCCGCCAACCCCAAACGGAAGTATCGCATTACAGGTGCATTCACTGCAGCTCGCATCGATCTAGCAGATCATACCTACCCTATGGAGCAGCTCCAGCGAAAATACAAGCACTTGGCTGGTCTGCCAATACAGCCCTTCAAGAACGTCAGACCCCTTCTACTCATCGGGAGTGACCACCCACACCTCATCACTCCTGTGGAGCCGGTCCGGCTAGGGCCTCCAGGAGGCCCTGCCGCAATTCGTACGAGGTTAGGCTGGGCGCTACAGGGGCCTGCCAGAATAGTACACCAGATGGCCCGCCCGCACCAGTGCTTGGTGACATCGGTACCAACTCAGGTGAATGAGCTGAAGGGATATGTGGAGAAATTATGGCAAGTTGATACGGTCCCCTTTAGGAGTGATAAGCTGGTTACCCGCTCCAGGCAGGATCACGAGGCTGTGAGCCTCCTTGAGATGCGAACCTCACGCGTGGACGTAGATGGTGTCCTCCGTTACGCCACACCGCTGCTCCGTCGAAAAGAACATGCCCTGCCTTCAAGCCACTAAGGACACTGTCATGCCTAGCTTGAGGAGGGTTGAACGGAGATTGTCCAGAGATCCTGAGTGGGCCAGTACCTACAAGGTAGAGATGGAGAAGCTGATTCAGGCAGGATCAGTGACTAAGCTCGAGCCGCAACAGCTGTCTGAGGAAAGGGAGGCCTGGTATGTTCCCCATCACATGGTCAGTCACAATGGTAAGAACCGATTAGTGTTCAACTGCTCTCATCAGCACCAAGGGCAGAGCCTGAATGAACACTTACTACCTGGACCAACATTAGGAGCGTCTCTGCTAGGAGTCCTGCTGAGATTCCGTGAGCATGCAGTGGCCATTTCAGGTGACATCAAGGGCATGTTTCACCAAGTCCGCCTACTCCCTGAGGATCGCGCCTTGCTACGTTTCATATGGCGTGACGTGGCCCAAGACGAGCCTGTGGCAGTGTACGAGTGGCAAGTGCTCCCCTTTGGCACAACGTGCAGCCCCTGCTGCGCCACGTTTGCTCTGCAGCGACACGTGGCGGATAACAGCCAACCCGAGGACGAGGTAAGGTTCTCGGTCGAGAAGTGTTTCTACGTCGACAACTGTCTGCAGAGCTTCCCTACTGTGGCTGGGGCTAGACAACTCATTGATCAGCTGAGACCTTTACTGTTGTCAGCTGGATTTGACTTGCGCCAGTGGGCTAGCAATGAGCCTGGGGCCATTAGTCACCTGCCCGAGGAGGCCCGATCAAACAGCGCTGAGCTTTGGCTTACTCTTGATAAGGTTGACACTCCTGAATCCACCCTAGGGCTTAGCTGGAACTTCCAGGAAGATCTCCTTGGTTACAAGCACCGGCCGATTCATTATGGAGTCCCGACTATGCGTAACATCTACAAGGTGCTGGCTAGTCAGTACGATCCTTTGGGGTTCATCTTACCATACACCACCCGAGCCAAGATGTTAGTCCGACGCCTGTGGGACAAGCATAGAGGCTGGGATGACCCGAATTTACCCCCTGACCTCCTACAGCAGTGGAAGGACTGGGAGGAAGAGCTACAGTTATTACCTCGGGTCATCATGCCACGGCCGTACCTACCTAAGGGTGTAGAGCTGTCTGAGGTCCAGCGAGAAGTGCATGTGTTCTGTGATGCTTCGAACAAGCCTACGGCTCAGTAGCCTACATGCGGACTGTCGATAGTCAAGGCGAGGTCCACCTGTCATTCTTGTTAGGCCGGTCAAGAGTCGCACCCAAACGACTGCTCTCTATGCCCCGATTAGAGCTATGTGCTGCCCTTACAGGGGCACAACTCTCTCAGATTGTGCAAAATGAGCTTACACTGATCATAGACAGAACAATTCTGTGGTCAGATTCCACCACAGTACTGACATGGCTCAAGTCTGAATCTTGCCGTTTCAAGGTCTTTGTGGGCACGAGTGGCTGAGATCCAAGACCTGACAGATCCTCACACCTGGCGTTATGTAGATTCACCCAGGAACCCTGCTGATGACATCACACGGGGAAAGACCTTGCAACAGCTCGCGGAGGCCAATAGGTGGAGTCAAGGGCCACCCTTCCTCTTACAGAGTCCAGATCTGTGGCCAGAGTGTCCCACTACCGTGCCTGAAGATGACCTCACAGAGATCCGTAGATCTACGACATGTGGCACTGCCTCTGCTGTGGTGAACTCGCCAGATGTGGATCAAGGCGAGTTCCGTAACTGGGGGGAGCTCCTAGAGAGTACGGCACGGGAGATATGTGGTACGGCCGATTAGAGTCGTCAGCTTACAGCCGAACACTACCGCGACGCAGAGCGGGCGATCCTAAGAAGGGCACAGCAGAGCAGCTTCCCAGAGGAGTTCCACCGTTTGAAAGACGGTAGACCCATTCCCAAGAGCAGCCGCCTGGTAGCTTTATCCCCTGAGTTTGATGGAAGTGTAGAGCTTGTCCGCGTGGGAGGGAGACTTCGCAGGTCGGAGCATTTAGAGTTTGATACCCTACATCCGATTATACTAGATCCAGCCCATTCGACAACCAAGCTATTAATCCAGGATTTCGACCAACGTCTGCGACACCCAGGTCCGGAGCGAGTGCTCGCTGAGGTCCGCCGCTCCTACTGGATCTTGCGAGGACGCGAGGCAATCCGCCGTCTCCAGAGTAACTGTGCTGATTGCCGTCGGTGGAAGTCGAAACCCGTTGTGCCTAAGATGTCTGACCTCCCTGCAGCCCGCCTTCGTCTGTTCAAGCCTGCCTTCTATTCCACCGGAATGGACTGCTTCGGGCCGCTAGGGGTCAGAGTGGGGCGGCGAGTCGAGAAGAGATGGGGATAGTTTTTAAATGTCTGACCACTAGAGCCGTGCACCTGGACATCCTGACCTCGATTGATGCCGACTCATTTCTGATGGCTCTTCGAGATTCATTGCACGAAGAGGAACACCTGCAGAGCTGTTCTCAGATCAAGGGACAAACTTCCGAGGAGGTGAGAGAGAGCTTAGAGAAGCATTCTCAACGTTGTCTCCGGTCTTGCAACAACACTTAGCCAGACAGATGATTTCCTTTCATTTCAATCCCCCAGCTGCACCTCACTTCGTGGGTGCATGGGAGAGGGAGATACGTTCAGTGAAGACTGCTCTCTATACAACCGTGGGCGCACAGGCTGTCTCAGAGGAGGTCCTGCGGACTGTGCTACTTGAGGTTGAAGGCATCCTCAACTCCAAGCCGCTGGGCTACGTTTCCTCTGATGTGAGGGACCCCGATCCAGTCACACCAAATGTTATTTTGATGGGGCGGCCAGATGGATCCCTCCCTCAGGTGGTTTACCCTAAGGATGGGCTCCTGAGCCGCCGCCTTTGGAGGCACTCCCAAGTACTGGCAGACCATTTTTGGTCAAGTTTCATCCGCTTATACCTACCCAGTCTGCAGTCACGTCAGAAGTGGCATTCTACGACAGCGAATCTAACGGAAAGCTGTGTAGTCATGATCGTCGATCCACAGCTTCCCCGAGCTCTCTGGCCAATCGGTCGGGTTGTTAAGGTCCACCCTAGTCCGGATGGACGCATTAGATCAGCTAATGTGCAGGTAAAAGGCAGAGTATACACGCGACCTGTCGCCAGACTGGTCCTCCTTCCAGCTCTCCCGTCTGATGAAGATGATAAAAGCTTCACAGCTGCAACCAGTGTGCAGCCATAGACTCCCTTTATTGTGAGCAAATGTATTCTACACATTTGGGGGCGGCTGTACAAAAGGCCCTACAGGGGCGCAAGAGTCTAATTAGCAGGATGTTGCGTCATCTCTCAGCAGCGCCACTCCGTCGGTAGATAAGTTCGATTCAGCGTCGTCACTCGAGTTGATGCAACGTAAACGGACTGTCGATAGTCAAGGCGAGGTCCACCTGTCATTCTTGTTAGGCCGGTCAAGAGTCGCACCCAAACGACTGCTCTCTATGCCCCGATTAGAGCTATGTGCTGCCCTTACAGGGGCACAACTCTCTCAGATTGTGCAAAATGAGCTTACACTGATCATAGACAGAACAATTCTGTGGTCAGATTCCACCACAGTACTGACATGGCTCAAGTCTGAATCTTGCCGTTTCAAGGTCTTTGTGGGCACGAGAGTGGCTGAGATCCAAGACCTGACAGATCCTCACACCTGGCGTTATGTAGATTCACCCAGGAACCCTGCTGATGACATCACACGGGGAAAGACCTTGCAACAGCTCGCGGAGGCCAATAGGTGGAGTCAAGGGCCACCCTTCCTCTTACAGAGTCCAGATCTGTGGCCAGAGTGTCCCACTACCGTGCCTGAAGATGACCTCACAGAGATCCGTAGATCTACGACATGTGGCACTGCCTCTGCTGTGGTGAACTCGCCAGATGTGGATCAAGGCGAGTTCCGTAACTGGGGGGAGCTCCTAGAGAGTACGGCACGGGAGATATGTGGTACGGCCGATTGGAGTCGTCAGCTTACAGCCGAACACTACCGCGACGCAGAGCGGGCGATCCTAAGAAGGGCACAGCAGAGCAGCTTCCCAGAGGAGTTCCACCGTTTGAAAGACGGTAGACCCATTCCCAAGAGCAGCCGCCTGGTAGCTTTATCCCCTGAGTTTGATGGAAGTGTAGAGCTTGTCCGCGTGGGAGGGAGACTTCGCAGGTCGGAGCATTTAGAGTTTGATACCCTACATCCGATTATACTAGATCCAGCCCATTCGACAACCAAGCTATTAATCCAGGATTTCGACCGACGTCTGCGACACCCAGGTCCGGAGCGAGTGCTCGCTGAGGTCCGCCGCTCCTACTGGATCTTGCGAGGACGCGAGGCAATCCGCCGTCTCCAGAGTAACTGTGCTGATTGCCGTCGGTGGAAGTCGAAACCCGTTGTGCCTAAGATGTCTGACCTCCCTGCAGCCCGCCTTCGTCTGTTCAAGCCTGCCTTCTATTCCACCGGAATGGACTGCTTCGGGCCGCTAGGGGTCAGAGTGGGGCGGCGAGTCGAGAAGAGATGGGGGCTAGTTTTTAAATGTCTGACCACTAGAGCCGTGCACCTGGACATCCTGACCTCGATTGATGCCGACTCATTTCTGATGGCTCTTCGGAGATTCATTGCACGAAGAGGAACACCTGCAGAGCTGTTCTCAGATCAAGGGACAAACTTCCGAGGAGGTGAGAGAGAGCTTAGAGAAGCATTCTCAACGTTGTCTCCGGTCTTGCAACAACACTTAGCCAGACAGATGATTTCCTTTCATTTCAATCCCCCAGCTGCACCTCACTTCGGGGTGCATGGGAGAGGGAGATACGCTCAGTGAAGACTGCTCTCTATACAACCGTGGGCGCACAGGCTGTCTCAGAGGAGGTCCTGCGGACTGTGCTACTTGAGGTTGAAGGCATCCTCAACTCCAAGCCGCTGGGCTACGTTTCCTCTGATGTGAGGGACCCCGATCCAGTCACACCAAATGTTATTTTGATGGGGCGGCCAGATGGATCCCTCCCTCAGGTGGTTTACCCTAAGGATGGGCTCCTGAGCCGCCGCCTTTGGAGGCACTCCCAAGTACTGGCAGACCATTTTTGGTCAAGTTTCATCCGCTTATACCTACCCAGTCTGCAGTCACGTCAGAAGTGGCATTCTACGACAGCGAATCTAACGGAAAGCTGTGTAGTCATGATCGTCGATCCACAGCTTCCCCGAGCTCTCTGGCCAATCGGTCGGGTTGTTAAGGTCCACCCTAGTCCGGATGGACGCATTAGATCAGCTAATGTGCAGGTAAAAGGCAGAGTATACACGCGACCTGTCGCCAGACTGGTCCTCCTTCCAGCTCTCCCGTCTGATGAAGATGATAAAAGCATCACAGCTGCAACCAGTGTGCAGCCATAGACTCCCTTTATTGTGAGCAAATGTATTCTACACATTTGGGGGCGGCTGTACAAAAGGCCCTACAGGGGCGCAAGAGTCTAATTAGCAGGATGTTGCGTCATCTCTCAGCAGCGCCACTCCGTCGGTAGATAAGTTCGATTCAGCGTCGTCACTCGAGTTGATGCAACGTAAACGAGAGGGATTTGGCTGTGTAGAGCATATAGTTCACCACACACACACACACACACATACACAGCCACCCTGGAATTATTCCTGCCTGTAAACCTCAACAATAAAGCCTTGAACACATCCTGGCCTCAAGTGGTGTTCTGGCCGACACACCGGGGCTGAACTCAGCAAAGGGAGCAGACCAGTGACCAGCTCTCACTCAGAAACTTAATCTTCACTACAATGCTAGTAAAATATAATTTCCAGAACATCAGACTGGTTACTTCTGTATCTCACCGTAACAACTATTTGACGATAAAATGCTAAACTAAGATGCGTTATGGTTATGGCTAGCTAGCTAGAGCATTAACAAAATACTGTTAAAAACAAGTCGTACAGCTGCATTCTGGGTGAGTTGGAGGGATCCGATGGCACAGAGGGAAAGGCCTGATAGCAGTGCATCTCCGTAGTCCAGTCTGGAGATGACAAGGGACTAAAGAAGCACCGAAGTGGCTTCAGTGGAGAGACGTGGTCAGATTTTCCTGATGTTGCTGATGAGTAACCTGCATGACCAAGTCAAGTTAGCAATTCGAGTTGAGAATTATAGTTAGTTTTCCACTAGTACCCCAAGGTTGGGTGCCTTGTCAGATCCAAGTTCTCCTGTGAGAGCCCAAGATATGGAGACATCTCCAGGGATATATAGCAGATTTAGTTTCAAGTGATGAGACGCCATCCATTGAGAGATATCTGCTAGGCATCCTGAGGTTCAAGCAGTCTTGTATCTCAAAGGGAGGGAAGGAGAACATGAAATGAGTATCATCAGTATAAAAGTAATATGGGAAAACATGCAAGAATTTAACCTCACTGAGAGAGTGTGTTATAGAGCTTTATGGGACTCTCTTAGAGCACTGAGCCTTATGAGGCACCGGTGTAGAGTCTGTATGGATCAGATGTGGACATGTTAAGGCAGCAGAAGGGGGTGACCAATAATGTAATTTCGAAGTAGAGGAAGGAGGAATAACAGATTTTTGAAAAGGGTGGAAAAATCATCAGTAGTGAGGGAAGATTGTGATGGAGGGGAGGAATAAGAAAGGAAAATATGTTATGGATGGACATGCAGATGCTGCCAGCTTTTCTTGTAGAGTAATCTCTCAGCTTCAGTCACATCAGAGGAGAACTTTACCAGAGGAGCACAACAATAAAGATCAGTGCAAGCTTGTGATTTCCTGCAGTTTCTTTGAGCTGCTTTCAATTCTCTCCAGTTGCTATGCAGGACATTTGTTAACCAAGGAGCTGGGTGAGAAGACTTTTTAGTGTCAAAGATAGAGGGCAGAGGAGATTAATGGATGACAAAAGTGAAGAGAGGAACATATTAGTGGTAGGTTTGAGAGCGGGAGAGGAGGAGTCAGTGTGTGATAGGCATGTGAGGATGGTGGAAGGAGACAAGGAATGGAGGTTGAGGCAGGTGGGGTATGAGTAAATGGTAAGAGTGTGGGAAGATAACGGTTGAAGTACACCAAGTGATGGTCTGAAAGGTGGAGTGGGGATACGCTAATGTCTAGATCCAAGGAAGGTCTGCTGAACACTGGATCCAGGTCATTGCCACCTTTGTGAGTCAGACGGCAGTTGTTGGTCAATGAGCATAACAGAAGGAAGACGCAGGAGGACTGAAGGTTTTCTGGGGGGAGGTTGAAGCCTCTATGGAGAGTAAGCGGGGATTCCAAAAGAAGGGAAGAAGGAAGAACAGCTTTTCTTTAAAGATTCCAAGAGGCCAAGGTGGGCAGTAGATAACATATGAAGACTCACTCATATCCCTACTTAATTACAAGCAATTTAGGTAATTTACCCATATTTTCATTTATACTTAAATCATTACACCTGCAACATCACACATTCATATTATTTTATTGCAGTAAATCAGAATGGCATGATGAAAGAACCAAAACATCCTCACCTTTCACAGTTTGACATTGTGTCTCGATACATAAATAAAACATACTGTTTAGTCTATTAGGTGTAACATATACAGTCATGCACTGTCTTCTTAAATAATGTCTTACTTGTCCTCCTCTATGGACCTTAATGTCTGAGGCACAGCCACAGAATTGAAAAAAGTGCCACTTGGAACATAAAAGGTTCATCTAAGGATTCAGTAGAAATAAATATAACGATACTTGTAAAACAATGAACATCATAACTTTTCACACCTGTTGGCCAAAGCTCATTTACATCATTATGGGTCGTTCTTGCAAAAAACAAACAAACAAAACCACTTTTGCCTAATCTTTAAAAAATAGAAATGCAGAATGTGTAAAAACAACTCTTCATAACCCAAAACAGCCAAAAATGAAGGTTCACAGTGGTCTCAGTCTTCATGCATCCAGCACTTCAGATTTTTCATACTTTGTACTTTTCTTTTGCTTTGTCACTTAGTACACAGATGTGCTAAGGAAAATACAAGAATCATACCATAAAATAAAGTGAATCTGTTTTGCAAGTCACATATTGATGCAACTGTAATTTACTTACACTGAGATCCCTGAAATATTCGTTGTAGTCTAGAGCATATCCCACCAGGTATTTATCTGGAACCTCAAAACCAATATCTGAGAAAAAAAGATAAAATGTTAAAAAACTAAAACCTATACTGCTAAAATCCAGACAGGATTAATGTAGATTTTCATGTACATAATTTCAAGTACAATTCCCAGCAGTGTTTTCACATTACAGAAGCAAGTAATAAATGTCATAATTTTCTAAGTGAAATTATTAGAAATATGAAACCAAGCATGTGAAAACGAATCCCGTAATGGCCCCTTATTTCCATTGCTGGCTATTGATGATTAGTTGGATGGATTGAGAACTGACTCGAACTACTTCAATACCAAAGCCAAAAGGCAGAGGTCAAGGGACACCAACATCTGTGCTTCCAGGTCTAAAGAGCTTATGCAGAGTACTACAAGCATTGCATAACCACACCAAGCACAGACACACATTAGCATGTACACAAACGGCATGCCCAAAACCATGAGCAGAGGTTTTTCTTTTGTCAGTGCAAAATTGAACATCATTTATAAAATGAGAGAAAGGGACTCACAATCGGGTCGGTATCCCGAGCTTCTTGGTGTTCTTTTCACAAGTAGGCTAAGATCAATTAGAACAGATTATCTGTCAACATTCCTTCACATAAAATCAATGGAAAATGTCGCATTTGTGATATGTGTGAATTTCACACAAGAATAAAGTTGTTAAAGTTAACTGAAATATAATTTTGAGCAAGTATCCATAGTGGCATAGACCACTTCTAAACTGCTGCGCAATTGGAAAACACTCCAATGCTCAGATGAACAGTATTTCATCTACATGTAGTGCCCTAGCAGAGGCACTTAGTTATTTATGCACAGTATATAGTCCGTCTACCGGTTCTATTTGTTAATAGTGACACGTGGCTCAAACACATGTATTGTATTGAGCCAATTCACGTCATGCACCTCATTTTGAGTAGGGATTCCCTGAGTAGGGATTCTGGATTAGGGATTCTGGTAAAAAATCTTTAAAAAGGTTCTTCACCTCATGGAAAAACATGCTGTTTGTAGTGGGCATCATGCACCAAACAGTACATTAGTGAAATATGGCTAAGCAAATGGCAGTGATCCCCTACCTGGCCACTTTGACCATTTTGGGGTTACAGTCATGTAATAACTCCAGCAAAGTTTCCATAGTCCTTCCTGTCTCTACAATATCCTGAAAAACATCCACTGAAATTAAATAAACTGCAGTGCTGGGTGACATGTTATTTTTGCATTACACATTATGGAATGTAATAAATAACCATCTCAGCATAATAGCAAAAATATTTTTTATAGGTTAAAATGTTCAGAATGACAGGATGGTCATCCTCAAACAGTATGAGTAAAGTGTAACTTATATGAAAATTTACATCTGATTACATATGTACATATAAATGAAAGTACAGGCTTACCTCAACAATAAGAACATTCTGTTAAAAGTGTGAAAAAATAGTTAAAACAATAAAAAGATTAAGTTTTCCCCCATGTGGTTACAAGTTACACAACACTACAAAGAAACTTCACAGATAAAATTAAACCTCAACTCACCTTCCCAGTAAGAGTAGACAACTCATCTCCTCCAATAACTTTTACGCAGTTTGTTGACTGATCATTCTGAGAAATGAGAAGATTTGGGGAAAGCAATTTTTCAGTAAGTAAATAAGCAACGAGGGCACCAATTTTCCAGTTCAAGTTTCAGTAATTCAAACTACACCAGTTAGAGATAAACTGCTTTGACAGCAACAGAACTAAGCACAGGAGTGAGAGCTTGGTAAGGTCATTATGAAGCTGTGTGCATCACAAGCATTCAGGGTTACATCTGAACATAAATCACTTGAATTTATAGTAGTCACATGCAGGAAGTGATGATTATAGCCTGGGAAACACCACTGCCAAAAATCAAGGCAGATGTGATGAAGACTGCTGCAGCATGTCTCTTTGCATCGATATGTAGTAGAAGTCAAGGATTATGTTTATTCTATATGTAAAAAAGCAGTTAGTAGAGTTGGTCTTGCAAACATCTTCAGAAAGTCGCAAACACCATGTCTTTGAACTTCATCCAATTAGGCCAAATATATTACCAAACCAATAAAAGGCACGAGAGTATAATAAATGACAAAACTGTCACATCAAGAAATAAAGCAAAAGAACTAAATTCTGTATTTTTCCCCCAAGAAACTTTAAGATTTTCAAGATGGCACAAGTAAAATTGACAGGATCTGCTTCCCAGTTTGAAGGAATGGGGAGAGTGTTTCAGAATTGGCACTCACAGAGTAGCTCTTTAACCTAATGAAATCCACAGTCAATGGCACAGACTTATCGCTGTTCTGATTGAGTGCCTTAATGTAATCCATCAGGTCTGCAAAGAATTTATACCCTCCTTTCAGCACACAGAGTGCCACAATATGGTGTCCTCCCATATCACGAACAATATCTCTGGCTAGCCGCTCTGTCCTGGAGAAAAATTAAGGGAAAGAAATGGTGTACAAGAAATGTGCAAAACTAAATCATGGATATATTCATTTACCAGAAGAACCTGTCATATGCACAAGAAACAAAGTTATTTCCAAAGGACATTTTCAAGGAAATTTGTTTAGCAAATTTTTTAGAAATGCAGAATTCAAATCACATGCTTATCCTGTGGTCTTACAAAGAAGAGCCTATGGATCACAGACACCACTAACTAAATATAATGTATGAACACAAGGTCTTTTGTCAAGCCCAGTCAATCCAGGGTCATGTCATTAGCACTCGTGTAGAGGAGGGGCATGCAGGGCACATGGGGGCAGGGGTGGGTGATCGTTGTGGTCCCAGGAGGGGACCAAAAGATCATAAGAATAATTTATTATAATAACATTTAAAAATAATCCCTTCCCCTGGCCACAGAATTTTGCCATATGCCACTTGTCATTAGCCCAATATTGAATCATATCACTCACTGCACAAATATGTTCCCCTGTATCATCAAATCAAGCAGACAACATCTTATTTAGGAAGACTAAGCACAACACTTTTCCTCACATAGCTTCACTTTGAAACATGCTAATTCACTTGTCAAGTTATTAAGGAGCATTCGTTTGCAAGGAAACTCACCGGTCCTTTATAAGACCATTGGGAATTATAACGCTATCCAAGTCTTCTTCATAATGTTTTGGAACACAGAAAAGACTTAGTTCGTGGCCCTTGTCATCATCAAATATCTGTAAAGATAAAAATACAGATTAATGGCTTACAACCTATTAACATGCACGAGATCGTGATGGGTTTATTAATCTTTATTATAGAATTAGCACTGACAACTTTTAAGGTCTGTCCCTCGGGAGCAAATCTATGATAAAAGATACAAAATGCAGAAATAACAGGTGTATTTAAAGGTTAGCCAAAGTCAATTAACTATAGCTTTCACTCTGTAAGAAGCTTGTAGGTAAATTAAGTAGTACAGGCTGAAATGCAACTGCTCTAACCAGCGGCGTCTCCCTGGAAACTCACTTTGCTTATAAGCAGTTTGGTAGGTGTGCAATGTTTCACAAATTACGTGCGCGTATAATAAGAACGTTAAGCGCTGGTGAAGGTCAGCAAAACCAGATCTGTTCCATCAAGTAATCATCGTTTATAAAACAAACGCATCGTTGATGTAGTTTAGTCTACACACAACGTAAACAAAATCAAATCTGCTACCACACCTTAAGTTTTTGGAAAAGCTATTTAACCTGCGTTTGTTTAGAGCTAGCCTATGGCCTACCGATCCCTGCATTTTTCTATTAAAAATTACAGCCTTACCCCTGTCGCAGTCAGAACATGAAATGCACGTTACCTCCACATAAGTGGCCATTCTTAAAGGTTTGTCCTTGAAGTACTCTACGGCGATGTTTGTGGAGTCATGCTTGTGGAGTCGGTAGGAGAGGCAGGCTGTGTTCGCCTGTGTTGAGCGCCCGTCTTCGCACTGACAAGCCGGTGCGACGCTCCCCGCAGTTTTAAACCCTTACGTCACAATCCATTTTACCTATTAATCCGATTTACCCGCAGCAACCTGTGCATTTACTAGTGGACATAGCATTTCAGCAACTATCTATTGCAGACTATGTAAAGCGCTGGTACGAATAAGCTTTAGGAAAATGTTAAACAGCACTTTGTTGTTGAAGTTTGAACAGATTTTAATTTGTTTTGTTATTTTTTAGTAAAAAACGTTATCTTTTACTAATCCATTTATCAACAGACACAAATCTTTCTTTTGAAACTAAAATAGGATTCGCCAAATATTCACAAGAGTTCATGATTTCGGGTTTATTCCTATTTTACTATTTAACGAGTCTCAAAACAAGAATTCTCAAAACAAGCGACAGAAGAAAAAAAAATTCAGATCTATCTTTATTATATAGATAGCAGCACGTTTTACAGAAATATAACTGCAAGAGTATACAAATGTACTGTTTAAAGCAAAATACAGGTATATTTGTTAAATGTTTTACTTCACATGAATATTCACACAATACTTAGACACACTCATAAGTAAACTGTTATCCCTATGACTTCAAAGTAACATTCACAAAAAATCAAAAGCAAAACATAGTAAAAATGCATATGAAGAATGAAAAAACTTAAAAAGCACTCATACACACAAAGCACACAGACTGCTGGTGAGTGTGGTAAACACTCTGCGATTGCTGCCAGAAACCATTCTGCACTACGCCTTTTTCTTTTGGATGAGCCAAAAAGTTGATTTGTTTCTGCCCTGTACCTTCTTATGCCAAATCGCAAAAGAAATAATACATTAAAAAAATCTTAAATAAAAAAGGGGGAGGGTTAAGCTGCATAGCAGTTTCATGATATAAAGCACAAATGCACCAAGTGTCTGCATTTGATCAATTAGTAAACACCACCTAGAATGACAACTAAAATCTCATTAGAAATCTTGCAGTTTTTAACTTTTGGATCACTTCAAAGATGAACTACAAACTCCAAAAGGTCTAATTAATTACAAAGGTACTTTAGTTATAAGGGGAAACGGCTTGCAAAGGCACAAAGTACTTCCAATAAAGTAGCACATTACAATGGGAAATATAATAAATATGTGTGTAACCTAATTAAAAACTTTAGTTCTTAAATGATGAACTGTGCAGAAATAATCTGCATTTGTTTCTGCTTCTCCTGCTAGGCATAAAGTATAACATTTTGACCCAAGATGGAACATTGGTAATCAAAATTAGGAACTCGCAGATAAATATTTAATCCAAAAAGACCAAAAGGTTTTCTGCTGCCATATTCTAAGAGAAAAGGTCTCCTCTTAATTGGTCCTTAGGTAGATGTAGTGTGAATCTATATTTCTACATCCCAAAGTAAAAGCACATTCTTTCACTCTAAAATCAGAGTTACTACTTACTTATATGGCTTTGCATGGAACATATGTTCCAAATCAGCCTATGTATTCTGTAAAAATCTCTGCTTGTCAGGTCTAAATTGATGTCATTTGAGTTCCATGTCACACAAAATCTCTGCTTAACAACACAGTGATGGGGATTTTAAAAAAGCAGTGTCATCAATGTCTCTGCCATAACTGGATGCATGCAGTACAGTACAGCAGAAGGGATTCATTGTTTTAAAATGTACACAGTACATTTAGTAATTTATGTCTTATAAAAATACTGTATGTATGGCTCACTTAATACAGGTGAGAGATTACATGTTACTACAAAGACAGCACAATGAAACAAACAACTAAACAGTCTTTACAGTTTGTGGCAAGTATTAAATACATAATTAGAAAATAAATGATTACACAGTGATGTTGGACAAGTACAGGAAATGGTCAACGATAAATAACCAATAGATGAAGCAAATGTATTCGGATTTTTTCTTTAAAGAAAAAATATATATAAACTTGATATTTACTGCATAAGCAAGTAAATACTTAATCAATTTACTTTTTCAAGTGAACAATTTCAGTGCAAAATCTGTTTACAGAAATTAATACACTGACAATTACTTTTTAAAATCTAGTCTTCATTCAGCAAAGAAATGAGGCTTTTTTATAGGAGTCTGTCTATTAATCTGATTCTTTCAAAAAAAAAAAAAAAAAAACTGATAAACACATGGCCATGTAACAAAATGCAAAAGCTTGACAAGTTATGAAAAATGTCTCCCAAAATTATAAAATAATCTATGATTATTGTCACGTTGACAGTGTGAACCTTTAGGAGTGAGGCATTCACTAATATCAGTCCAAATGGTGACAGCAATGACTATGTAAACGATGTAGCACCACTAGGCTAACGTGTTAAATGAATTCTGTACAACTTCAGTTCCCATGTCCAATCTAAAAACAAAATGGATGACTCACCTTTCACATTAATAAATCTTTCCAGCAGCTAGTGCTCAATAGAAAAAAGTATGTCTAATACATTTAAATATATAAAAAAAAAACATGGATTGACCTTCATGTAACATAGTACAAATATCTATATGCTCTATTTGCTTCTACTCAACACACAACACAAATATCCTGGTCACACTGCGTCATGGGCATGCATGTGTATAGCTTGGTTAACAATCCTGAAACTTTCACTTTGTTTTTCTTTACAGCTTCAGTCTAAACAGATCAAACTATTTGTGCATATGGGCACTGCAGATGACCGATGAAGAACAGTCTGCCACCACTGTTTTTGATTACCAGGCTCGACACTGACACTTCAAGACTCTACTTACTTACCATAGGACTGATTTGGCTTAAAGGCTTCTTCCATCAGAACTGCCACAGCCTCTCACTGTCAGAGCACAACGGGAGTTTCAGAAGAATCAACTAGGCTAGCCTGTGGATGTATCTAACACAACAGTATTAGATATTAACATACATATACACAAGAATTTGGTACACATCTCCCAGCAGGAATGACTAAAGATGGATATCTTCTTTATAAAATGTTTTCGATGGTAGACCAAAAAAAAAATCTCTTACATACATACAACTATATACAGTAGATGTTACATGTTGTATAAATGAAAGGTGAGAATACTATACAACTGTCTAAAAACATTAAACATGGCTCGTTAAATAGTTTATTATGAACATGGAGAATGAATGTGACTCAACTTGTAAAAAATAGAGAAATTTGAGAAAGTTTCACTAAATGCTATAAAAACAGACTCTGCAAACAGGTGGATACAAACGGCTTGAAAACCTCAAAGGGAGTTTCTCCTTTCAGAAGCTCCATAAAGTGCTAAACATACCATCTAAACATTCCTAGACAATGTATCGTTCGAAGTGGTTGAGTTTCTAGATTTGTGTCAGTTTATTAGTTAGATGGAAAATGTTTAACTAACTCAGTATAAAATATGCTGAAAATGACCACACAACATTGCTGAGATGAACTGCATTGGCAGGTCACATGAGACTGACTTGCCAGAACATTCATTGGCCCCAATTATGTGGATCTATAAACATCCCAAAAGACAAATGTGATCATACCCACCTGTATTAGCAAACATAATCCAGGAAAAAGAAAAACACATTAAAAGCTTTAAAAAAACAAAACAAACACAGATCCTCCTTCAGGTTGTACAACACATTACACTCACATATACAAGCTCAAAACTGAGTTCGAGGAGGCTTAACAAGATGATATTTCAAAGTATGTTTACTGGTCTAGGAAGTCCTTGGGAAGCGTCTTCCCTTGTTCCTGAAACTGCTCGAGTAGTTTGTCAATCTTCTCATTGATGTTGTTTGACTGCTGGTCCAATAAAGTGTGAATGTGTGTGCTAGCGTGGAGCTGGCCCTGGCTGTGCTCTACAGCAGCATGCCCCATGGTGACAAGCTGATCTGTCAACACAGGACCAGGTTTTAAGAGCTGGACACATTTTGACAAAGATAGGCTTCATGAGAGGCTTCAAAGCAAACCTATGTGAATGATGCACATTATGCAGTGTATAAGATTTAGACAGATCTAGCACAGAATAGACAAACTAGAGAATCCAGATTGACTATTTAGCAGAAGGAAAATTAAGGGAGGGTGAATCCACTTTGCCAAAGAAGCAAACTCAGAGCAACTCTGAGGCTGCCTATTTTCTGCCTGGACAGATAATTTAGCATAACAATCTAAATGCGTTTTGTTGTTTGATAGCTTTAGCTACTACATCGTAATGAGCATCACCAACACAAGTACCTTTTCCAAATCGAATTGCAACCAGGACAATACTCTTACATTTATGCACCAAAAATAATTTATTGTTCATATTTGGACAAAAAAAGACCCTGGCGACATTACATAAATGAAAGTGATTGTCAAACAATATGACAAAATAGCTTTTTACTACTTTGCTAAATTTACCCTGTGTTAGTGTGCAAAACTACAGCTAGCTATAAAATGCTACCCTAATGCAAATCAAGTAAGAATAATATCTTAAATGCAAGACATCTTAAATGTAAGACATAACATGTAGTTAAACATGACTTTGACATATAGCTACTCAATGCAGTAGTAGAAAATTATTTAGAGAATATTATTTTTGAAGTTTCGTGGCATCTGATGGCCACTGTAGATTCTTTTACATACTTGGAAAGGGAAGGGTGAGGAAAGAGTATTAAGTTGGTTGTAATCTGCAAGTTCACCACTAGATGCCACTAAATCTTACACACTGCCTCTTTATGGATCAAAGCATATTTAAACAACCTTTATCTAAATGCATGGGTGGTTGTGAGAACTCCTCAAGCTCATCATAATAAAGAGCACTTACCTGTTGGGATCTCAAACAGAAAAAGGCCTGTTTGTCCAGGCTGCCCAGTCTGGTTGAGGTTGCTCCCAGAGGCCGTCTGAAACAGTGGATCAGGACTCTGTTGACTGGAGGTTGAGGTGGAGCTCTGCAACCCTCCAATTGCCACTCCACCCTGCCCACTAAAAATGGCTGCTGCCGTAGCAGGCGGAGGCATCTTTTGGGTGCCTACAGCACTTTGCAAGGCTGAAATGGCTGCCTGTGGCAAAAATATGTTGACAGCAGCTTGTTCTGTAGAAGAAACAGAGGCAACACTACTAGCACTTGGAACAACCTGCATAGGTTGCTGGTCCTGAAACAGCCCTGGCTGAGTTGAAGGCATATTGGCGGACGGATCACCCACAACAGAGCTCTCATCTTGGAAGGACATAGGCTCTGATGAATCCTGCTGGGCCACAGTTACCAGAGTGGCTTGGGGGAAAAGAATCTGTGGGTTTTGAGTAGGCTGAGCTGAAGGTACAATAGACTGGTTTGTAGAATTGTCGACTGCAACGTTTGCAGAGCTTGGGACTACCTGCATGGGCTGCTGATCGTGAAAGATATTCTGCGGGAGTGGCTCTCCACCAATTGGACCCTGGTTCTGGCCACTGAATAAGAGAGTCTGAGGCAGGTCTTGTGAGTTAATTGGAGTTGCACAGAACAGCAAACCAGTCTGTGGTTGTTGCTGAGCCTGGCTTTGGGATATTGCGGACATGTTCTGAAAAAGCGAGGCTTGCTGGGGTGTCTGTATTTGCTGTGGCTGAGAAGCCTGTTGCTCCATTGAAGTGGTCAGTTGGGGCTGTCCCTGGAAAAGTGAGACTGCCTGGGGCGCCGAAGCCGATGTTTGCATGGGTGCAAGAAAGGCTATCTGTTGCTGTTGCTGACTCGGGGTACTGTCCGCCGTTATCTGGCCAGGTAGAACGCCTTGAGAAATGAACAGTGTAGCCGAGGGCGCCTGCTGCTCAGAAGATAAGTTAGTGGTTGTGAGCAACGACATTGTGTTAGGAAATATGGCGGGCTGGACCTGGCCAGGCTCGGAAGTGCCAAAGAGTGCCGTCTGTGGGTCCTGTGTTTCAGTCATAGGGGAGTGGCTCTGAAACAGCTGCTGAGGAGGTGAGGACTGGGAAGGCGTCTGCTGAAGGAAGCTGGATGTTTGGATAGTAAGCAGCCCTCCTGCCTGTTGGAAAAGTGCTTGCTGCTGTGCCTGCTGGCCTGGGTTCTGGAGGAAACCATCAGATGGTTGTGAAAGGGGGCCATCTGTCTGTGTGGTACTCTGAGGTTCAGACATTTGATTCGGTGGTACTCCAGAGAAACTCGGTGTGCACTGCATAGGGATTTGTGGCTGTAAAAGTTCTGACTGTAACCGTTTTTGTAGATTTTCCAAGACTTCTTGATGTTGCTCTTGCTGAAGTTTCTCTAAATTCTGCTGATGATGTTGCTGTTGTTGTAAATTATCAAATACTTTCTGATGCTGCATACTGACAAGAGAATTTTGTTGCTGCATGTTCTCAAGAACTGTCTGGTGCTGCAGGTTTTCCAGAACTTTGTGATGCGATTGCTGCTGTTGCAAGTTCCCAAGAGCTTGCTGCTGAAGGTTCTCAAAAACCTTCTGTTGCAGATTCTCCAAGACCGTTTGCTGACGCTGGAGATCTACAAGTGCTTTCTGATGCTGCTGTTGTAAATTTTCTAATATGGTCTGTTCTTGATGCTGTTGTTGTAAATTTTCTAATATGGTCTGTTCTTGACGCTGCTGTTGTTGGTTGGTCAGAGTGTTCTCATTGCCTCCAAGCCTTAAACTGTTCATGTTTTCTTGGACATGTTGCTGCAGGCTTTCGGCAGAAGGATTTGGACCATAAAGCACAGAGTTAAGATGCTGCTGTTCCTGTAGCTCCCTAACTGCTCTTTCCAGCTGTGCTACCTCATCCTGAGGTAACAAGGTCTGGACCTGGGGCTGCTGGGATGGAGGAGGCCTCGATTCCATTCCTACTACCACCATTCCAGTGCCATCTGGACTGCTGTCTTCTGGAGACAAGGTCTCAGGGGTTTCCCGCAAGAACTGTTGAGGGACCTGTGCGGGCACAGGCTGAAGAACTGTTGTGTCTTCTGACAAGGACACTTGAAAAGATGTTGTGGGGGAGATGTCCTGATTCTGAATTGCGGTAAGGGGTTCAGGAGGTGCAAAAATTGGAGGTGCTGACTGCTGAGAGTGAACAGGTGGCAGAGGCACAGGGCTAGGAAAGGATTTACTGCTAGTGGGGAGGACAGTTGTGATTTCCAAAATCGGCTGGCTTGAACTGAGCATCTCTGCAGGCTGGGTAAAATAGGAAAATTAAGATTAAACGTGCTGTAGATTTTATACTGGTTACTAAAATGCACTTATTAACAAATAATTCACAGCCAACCTTATAAATGTTGGATGTTGCAGGGTTAGTAGAGACTTCCATTGGAGTGACTTCTTCTCGTTTAACTATGGATATCATTGGGGCCATCAAAGTGCTGTTCAGACTACTTGTCCCAGTTTGCACAGCTAAAATCAGAGTTGAAACAAATAAAAAATCCATATGCAAAATAAATGCTCTTTTGATTAAGCAAAAATAAAACTACAGTATCACAGTATGATGACATTCCCAGAACATCACACCTTTTATCTGGTCT
The DNA here is from genome assembly GCA_020368025.1 of Brachyhypopomus occidentalis. Classification (NCBI taxonomy): domain Eukaryota; kingdom Metazoa; phylum Chordata; class Actinopteri; order Gymnotiformes; family Hypopomidae; genus Brachyhypopomus; species Brachyhypopomus occidentalis. The sequence continues at coordinate 2,262,976 of JAGXOD010000045.1, read as the reverse complement.
TCAAAAGTGCAAGGGCTGGCCGCTGCTGGCAATTCGGACTTCACGGAAATATCAACTTTTTCTGCATGACAAGTGTGATTTGCATGATCAAAAATGCAAAAATATGCAACATGTAATCATTCATAATATTCCAACTGTGATATTAGATAACATTTATCACTCAAAGCAAATAAAGATTATTTAAACTTTCAGGTCATAGGTTACAAACAATAAATTACTCTTAGATTTGTAACAATGAATTCAAGAACCAGCCAGTCACTGACACAATGGACCATATTCTTATCATTGTTATTGATTAGATTTTCTATGCTAGCAAAAAGTGAAAGCCAAAGAAAAAGCATGTGGATGATTGTCCAATTAGAGAAACTCTTACATGTAATTAAATATTATTTTTAATAAGATTAACGAATCGGTATGTGGCATAAATTAGATAAAGATAAATTAGATAAAGAAAAACTTATTTACAATCCTTGATTGCAGCAGTAAAACATTTATCTCCCAGCTTCTTGTGTCCAGCTATGAATCTTTGTACTTGTGTAAGTAACCTTTGTATTTATCTTTAGCCAATAGCAATCAAAACCAGCAAATCCAAATCCCTCTCTCTATTCTTTTGTAATTAACTGCCCTGACAAACTCCAGAAGAGCATAAATCATACATTTCTCCTTAATTAATTAATACGTTTTTCTAATTAAGTTGACATGTATACAAACCTGGCTGAGGAGTATAGGTGAAGGGCTGTAGTTCATGTGTTCTCCCTGCATTGGTTACCACGGAGATCCCAACTGATACAGGTGATGTCACTGTCAAGTCACGATAAGGAGGCACCTTCACCACGAGATGATTCTGATTGAAATAAGAAATATAAATTAGTCCAAACTGTGCCCACCATTATAAATAATAATAATAAAAAAAAATTAATTACTTGGCTGGTTGCACTTACTTGATGGAAAAGCTCCATATCAATCTCTGCTTCAGCCTGCCATGAGCTGTCATCTGAGGCAATGATGTAAATGATTACATGACTAGATATCATATGAAAAAAAGTTATAGAATTATATTTTTCTATAAACACAAATTTAGCTGTTTTGTTTTGCTTTTTAGCAATACCTGTAACATTTTCCTGAAAAATAACTTTGGTTCCTTTGAGGAAGTTCTTGCCAATAATGAAGATCTCCTCTCCTCCAGTCACTGGGCAGCTATGAAGGCTCTTCTTGAGAATTTCAGGCACTCCAGCAGGTTGTGCTGAAGATTAGGGGACAGAAGAATACATTAACACTCTTTGGAAGAACATAGTAAACAACTTTCAAGCCCAGGTATGAACCTTATCCTACAACACAATAAGCTGAACAATTAGGCTACACTCTGTTGGCTTCTTTTAGAGAGAACCTAAACAAACTCACTACAGAGGATTGGTGAAGAAGGGATCTGCAGAGTGAGGATGGATCCATCTGGTCTGGGGATGTTGACACGGAATGCTAGCCGTGCCCGAGTGCTCTTCTTTTTGGAGCCAGCCACTCCTATTCGGGCTTCAACGTCTGCATTCCTCAGTTTCAATATGCCAACACAGTCCACACTGAAGAAAGGCATCCTAGGGTTAGTTACAGTCCTGCATAATCTCAAACAAATAATTGTACCTGAAAAATACTGTTTAACTGCCAGACAAGCAGAAAACAGGCCCTTACGCCAAGGTCATTGAGTTGCTGGGTTCAAGGTTCACTTCAATAACTGTGGTCCCCTCAATGTCTACCTCCTTACAGGCTGTCGTGTTACGCCCAGTCACTCTGCAGGCTTGATAGAAGCCATGAGGCTTTATGCGTCCGGCATCATTAGCCACAAACACTTGGAGTGTGACTGGTTCATTCACACCCTCTATCTAAAATAAGACAACAATACACTCATGAACACCTACTTTCACATTATGACTGAATTACAGCTGCTGAGGTTTTAATTAGAGAAAGCAGTTTAACACAATTCTAAAAGTAGAAGTTTGTGAAGTAAACACATTTGTACTTTGACGGTAGGGAAGCCTTGCTGTGTGCGGTCTTTGACGGATCCTCTGCTTCCTTCTGTAAGGTATCGTGCTCGATGTTGGGGTTCAGGCTGGACCAAAATCTTTAGTTCCTTCCCCTCACTTTTTGGTGGATACTGCAATGAAAGAAGGCCCCCCTTCTGACCACCAGCCACATCTGAGCTGCTAGTGAGAAAATGAGAAGGGGACTCAATAGCAGAGCGTGGAATGACAGATCATACTGCTTACAAATCATTATGTGTACACTAGCGGGTGATAAAAATGTAACAATATTAATTTGAAATGATTAATTAGATAACATTGAACCTAGTAAGACATTCATTTGTAAATTAAAAATATAAATCTCAAATGTCATTATGTCTGATGAGGGCTAATACTACCCATACCCACAGTTCAGCATGCATCATTGATTTAATAATGGTGCATTTAAAAAAAAATAGATCTTGATTTGCATTATGGGGGCACCTTTACACTATTATGATTGCGATGTTGGTACTGACTGTGAAGGTGCACGAAGTAAAGGTCAAAGGTAACAAAGCAAAAACATGCAATAACCATATTCATTCATTCATTATCCGTACCGCTTATTCCCGCTAGTCGGGGTCACGGGGGGGCTGGAGCCAATCCCAGCATCTCCGGGCGAAGGCAGGGTACACCATGGGCAGTTCGCCAGTCCACCACATGGCCAACTCGCACACACACACTCACACCTACGGGCAATCTAGAGTGACCAATCAACCTAGGATGCATGTCTTTGGACTGTGGGAGGAAACCGGAGTACCCGGAGAAAACCCACGCAGGCACAGGGAGAACATGCAAACTCCACACAGAGCAGCCCAGACCAAGAATCGAACCCAGACCGCCTTGCTGTGAGGCGACAGTGCTAACCACCACACCACCATGCCGCCCTGCCAATAACCATATTATAAATGTGCAAATGATACCGTTTGCTAATATTTTTGAGTTCATGCTTAGTTATTTTTGTTGAGCCATTTTCAGCGTGCCCAGTTATAAATGTACTTATGATGCTCTTAGTGCCACACACATTACACCCTCTAACCTCCTTACACCCTCTAACTAAAATAGGACAACAGTATATCCATGAACACCTACTTTCACCTTTTGGCTGAACAGTTGCTGCTGTTTTATCAGAGAATACAAGGCTAATAAAAGCACTCCACATATTCTACTTCAAGACTGTTGCAAAAACATTCCAGGTGGCTACCCGCACAAAGCTGGCAAATGCCAAGAGCAGGAAAGCAACCATTAAAGGAAAGAGTGACCGAGATATATATATATATATATATATATATATATATATATATATATGAGCATTCTTCAGATGTTACTTTACAGTTACAATGCAACAAAGGGTTACAGAGATCTCCCAATTTGCAAAACATGAACAAACCATCAAAACCAAAATATCTGGTAATCAAAGACCTATTATACTCATTAACCAATGGCATAGTTGTCTCAGTGTCAGCATACTTATCCTGGCACTGTTTATCTAATTATCTTGGCACTGTTTCCCACGAGTTCTGTGGTGAGCATATGAGACCCAGACAGCTTATTACAAACATTAAAATCGTGTTATGATACTAACTTGTGTTACATAAACCACTCAACAAATTCGAAGGAAAATGGAACAAGCTCTCAGACCAACAGCCTGCTCCGCTACTCAAGCGGACCTGAATCTTATGGTGCAGGGTGTGAGAATCAGAGTAATACAACCGTACATGTTCCTTACAGACCAACTGATGAGGAAAAAGATTCGAACAGTTCAGAAGTTCAGACATTTACTGGACGCTGGAATTCCTAGGACACATTCCGTATACAGTATGTACCGTTTGTGCTTAACAATACAGAGGAGTCTTACTAGAAGGGAATTGGATATTGCATGGGTCTATAAGAACAGCTTACATAACAGAGAGCTTTTCATCTCATCTGATGACGACCATCTTGTCATGTGGTTTTTGGGAAACCCAGCACTTAAGAATTTAAGTGACTGCATTACATCCTTCCTTTGCATCAGAAGGCTGAATACAAGCCTGAACGCCTATGAATGTGTGAAGGAACCTACCTGGCTTTGAGAGTGCTCTTTGCTTCAGAGCCCAGTTGTGAAAGGACAAAGTGTGGAGCTTTTGCGCTGTCTGCATCAAACACATCCATGGTAGCCTCGTCCCTGCCTGCGGGTTTGGGGCCGGGGCGCTGGCGGGGCGTACGCTTGCGGGACTTTCGGGGTACCTCGGAATTGTCATTGTACGAGCTGCTGCTCAGCATGCTGAAGTTAGAAACAGAATCATCCATCCATATACTGCTGCTCTGCTCTGAATCTGGGTTGAGCACCAACTCATCCTGGCAGGACATACGACTGTCATCCAGCAGGTCTTCTGGAGGTGGGGAGATGTTCAGTACGGTCCGGCGCTTTGAGGGGGTCACCTGGCTCTGGTGGGCTGGAACTGCAATCCCATCGACGCCAGTAGCCCCACTGGTGGAAGAAGTTGAACCAGGCTCCACCCCCAGCACCTCTGAAGGGAGACAGGTGTGCAGCCTGGAAGACTGCTCTGGAGCTGAAGCAGCAGAGTGCATACTGGGACAGGAAGAGGCAGGAAGTGCACTGCTGTGCCCTCCAGGGGAGGATGAGGCGACACAGGGGGTGGCTGCATCTGTAGTGTGCACAATGCGGAGAATTAATATCGCTTGTTACTACAAAACTGGCTAGCAGTCCCGATCAAGCAGAGAAATTTCAGCATGATAGTGCCAATTCTCCCCCTATTTTCTTATTGATTTCAAAGCAAAATAAAAACAAAACAAAAAACAACAAAAGACAAAGAGAAAACTAAAGGAAAAAAAAGAAAGTCAATGGTATTTAGACCCAATTTTTCTTTTCCCTTTTAGTAATCAAGACATACATGTTTCTGCACATAAACATCTACTTTATTATTATTGTTTTATATTACATTCTATGGCCCAACTGCCCAAAATCTGAAATCCTGTACCATGTTAAAGTGATCAAGTAAGCATGCGTAAGGCATACAGGGCATGAATAAATGCGGTCATATAACTAAGGGTTGGGGTAGGCCACACGGCCTCTGAAAACAAATGCTGGCAATTATAATTCTCAGGTGTCAACTACTGCATGCCAATTGGAGGATTTGGTTGGGACTGAGCGTAGCCATGGAGACAGAATAAACAAGCTTCTGACCTACGAAGCAGAGAACTGCAGACCATTTTATAAGCAGACTCTCCCTGTTTCAGAGGGAACTCCCTGGAATAAAAACGACAAATGACAGCAAAAGAGCAGTAAGTGCTGGTCATTCAAGGGTCATCCAATGTAGATATCAGCAAATTTGGTCAATAAGTCATTTGTGCACAAATCAATCAGAAAATTCATTAAAGCAGCATCAACTCCAGAGAGCTACTGCTAACTACAGTACATGGCACCAAAAATTATTTCGAGTTAAAAAATTCACCCGGCCAGCTTTAAAATCATGGTGTCCCAGCCTCACAGTGAAATTTCAGCTCAGATTTAGGTGTCTTCTAACCCTGCACTTTACTGCTGCTAGGCAGCCTCTTACTAAGCTTGTTCAATTACCGGTCAGTATAGGAAGTAGCACAGCGAGAACACTGCCACGCTGTAATATAATCTTACAGCACTGCAGTGATTCTAATGACTAGACAAGGGAGCGTGCAGTCTAATATGAGGGCGGAATAAACAGTGCTTACGCTCTCCATTAAGCTCCCCATAAAGACGTTACTACGTAAGTATCAGTTATACTCTGCATGTTCATCACTTCTAAAATGGGCAAAACTAATTGGCAAACATTGGTGAATGTGTTTTGGGCCACCTCACCTATAACTTGCCATTTGTGGGCACATGCTAGAAAGTGGTCTGGGCTAAAACCAGGAAACAACTCTTGCTCACTGAGAGCAATAACAGGAAATTCTTTGAACATTTTGAGTGGTTCTACTGGGGACAGAAACAACTAGGAGGTGGTCAGAGAGCTAAACAGTACATAATTAGTCTGCCACTAGAGGAAAAGTGACTTTGAAAAGAGCTGATAACATTGAAAAAAATATGCAGATGAGTTTACAAATACTTTTTGGAGAAGTTAATGAATACCATGTTTATGAGCTTGATAGGATGAACTGTTGAAAATAAACAAGACAGAAAGCTATAGAATCAGTGGTTAAAAAGGGAAAACATTTTAAAATGTTAAAGAGTGGCGAGGACAGCATTCAAGTTCCTTTTGGCAAATTTGCACAAGGAGGGCAGAATATAGCAGTACAACGAGTGCTCAGAACTGAGTAAGAGTCAGAAAACCTAACGCTTTTTTTAGGGCATCTGAAGAGATGAGCGTGTGGGGGGAGGAGTCAGTAATGGTGGCGTACCTGAGGCCAGGGCTGCGGAGGGAAGAGGGCCTGCCTCTCCACCACTCTTCTGGCTCATGCTGTGCTTGTCCTGCGTGGTCGGGGGAAGCTGCAGCTCCTTAGGGAGTAGGTCATACACTGACTCTGCAAAACGCACAAGACCACAAACATGGGACGCTGAGAGCAACAGGGTGTCTGCGAGTGAGTGTCTGTTTGCAGGCTCATGCAGTCTATATCTTAATGCACAGTCTATACCTTAATGAAGTCTATACCATAATGGACAGTCTATACCTTATCTAGAACAGAATTAACTCCCCATTTATCTTCGTTAACTGAACTTTTCTCCTTTTTTAATCTACTTCCCTCAGTAGGTTACTTCCCTCAGTGTGGTCTTTTAAGTCAACGAGGGTCAGAGTGTCATGAAGGGGCATTTTGATTTTACACACATATATCTTATATGTGAGAATCAGTACATTTTACTGATGAAAATACTTACCTGTGAACAGTCTAATACTTTTCAAGAAAGAAAAGCCACCATGCCCTTCTTTGCAGTGTTGCAATCTCTTTGTATCCATCACTTCTATGACATGACTTGAACATACTAATAGATCTAGTCAGAATTTTTTTAATTCATTTTATTTGTGTGTGAACGTTATGAACAGGTTTATCGCTATACCCTTTGACTCAGCATGGGCCAAAATTCAGTATTTTACGATGTTAAAGATTTTATTTATCTTTTATTTTTTTTATTGTGGACATTTCACCAGAATCACAAAACAGCCTTGCTTTGTCATCCTCTTACATGCAATGAGAGAGAGAGAGAGAGAGAGCAAGAGAGAGAGAGAATATACCACCACGTAATTTAATGTGGCTCACAAGAGATTAAAGGCATATGATTGTCTTAAAATAAAACTCTATGCTGCATTGAAGTGTACATTGTAAAATTGTACATAAACTACATCTCCCACAATGCTTATTGATTTTTGTGACATGCAAAGTGACTGCATCCCGCATACCGCAACTTGATTGCAGTGTTTCACCATCACTGTTTAACCACTGCAGCTTTCCAACAAATACCAAAATGGTGCAGCAGTGAAAGCTTCATTGTGGCTGAAAAAATCACCTGAGCTTTTAATTGCTTCTCAGAGGTGCATTTGTGGCCCCACCAGATACAGAGATTAAAAAATGTCAGTTAGAGACACACATAGACCTACAGCACATCTAACCATCTTTACGAGGTGTGAAGGCATGGCGTCTTTCTCACTGAGGTGCTCTTGGACAACAACGAGGAGGGACATTTCTGTCGCGATGGAGTCTGTAAGAATAAAGCTATTACTCTAGGAAATATCTGTGGGGCTAACCGATGGTGCACCTACACATTCAGCCAGAAAAGAAAACAAGCATCTTTAAAAATCTGAATTAAAAATAGAATAAAATATATTACAACCAAGAATAACAATGGTTTAATATGTGCGCAATTTAATGGTTGTGCTTGCATTTTGTTTGTTTTCAGAAGAGGGTCAATGCATGTGGATGATAGTGTTTCAGGTTATTTATCAATACGTTAAGCAGTAGATACATTTATACAGTCTTGGGTACAAATGACCATTTGAGGGCAACCATAAAGCTGAAAATGAGTCCGACATCTCTATACCAGAGCATGATGGATGGCCGCATGACTGCCAGATCTTCAAAAAAGTTCAAATCATTATTATGGAAATGTTAATCTACATATAAAATGAAGGACAGGTGATCACTTACAACTGGCCAATACATATATGTGCGAAGCAGCAACACAAGTTAGCCGACCCCAGCAATATGATGGCACTCGATGCAATATAGCGCACTTAAGGTAAACTTGTAATACCATTTGAACACCATGACGACAATTCGGTATTTACAATTTTATTACAACGTTAAAAAAAGTTCTGGCTAGCTGGAATGAGACGTCCGCAACCTACAACACCTACATGAGATACAGGTGTCGTGTTTTGGATCAGAGGTGGGTTTTGTGTCGGTATTATGTAGCTAGCTGTTAGCTAGTAGATGTACGTTTATTCCGATGTGCAGTTTATTCTTGCACACTAACGCTATCGTTAGGAACGTTATACTTTTAACTAGCTAGCTGCTTACAAGTGCACTGCATTTCTGCAAAAGAGCAATATACAGCCGAGCATCACGGCATGCTAATCTCCAGTCATGATTAGTGGCAGATGGAGAGATCATAGGGGACCTTTGCTCCGTACTTGGTAAGTTTGTTGAACTATGCTAGTTGGCAAAGCATTTAAGACAAGAAACTTTAGCGCATTCGCCAACAATGTTCAGAGGAGGAAATGTGCTGAAATCACCAGCTATTGATTCTGTTCTCTTCCTTCAAATCATGTGAAGTTTGTGAAGCTCCGGAGCTTTGTTACCACTAACCGGTGAGACACGCTATGCCGAAAGGCCACTGTGCGTTATTGAGCTGGATGTTAGCCTTGCTGTCCATTATCCCACGGCCTATTTAAACACATGGTTAATTGTACTGTAATTACTAGCATGAATCATTAAAATTTCCGCAAAAACATACTGACAAACAATATCATTAGTGTATGAGCCTACAGCTGTAATACATTATGAGTTTGTAAATTTCAAACTCGGCTAGAATTTCACGTCTGGCTAGAAAAAAAAAACGAAACGCAGCAGAGTTGCTCAGCCATAAATACATAAACAGCGTTCATTGTAGTCATAGAAACGTATTAAATCTAATATAAATAGAGAGATATACAAATAACGGTCTCTGTCATTTTATAACTACATTGTGGTATTGTAAATGGTGATAAAAATGTTTGCATTGGCACATCTATTTCTGGATAATTTGGGTATTTCTCATGCCCAATAAATCTCTCGTTGGGAAAGTCAACTGACACTTGATTAGAAATCACACTATGTAGATAAGAAATCAGAGCATTGCATTTTTGACTGAAAAAGTCTATTTTTCACAGCTGAAATGTATGAGTAATGATCACACAGTCTGTTGCATCCACTGGCAAAAAAGTTAAGAAAAGATGCATTGCCATGAAAAGATGTTAGATATGACTATACTTAAAATGTAAGAAATACGGATTTCAAACCCAATATGGGGAGAGGCACATATTAGGCACAAAAAGAGGAACCTATGCCTTTAGTACGAAATGGTCACTTCATTCATGTTTTCCATTACAAATTTTTTTAAAAAATTTTTGACAATTTTCTTAGCAGTATATAGTAATAGTGTGGCTATTTTGATGTTTGCATTAAGATGTTTCTTAAACCATATGTTGAAAGCATTGGCACAAACCTGTCAGAGGCTATCAGGCATCAGAGAATAGTATGTGGGCCTACATAAAGTATAATTGATTAAAAACCTGACACATGGCTAAAAACAACTGAGAGGGAAACAGTACAGGTTTTTCACCAATTCACACAGACTGAAAAATTTACACTTCATCAAGTCACTATGAATCACACGAAGTAAGCCATTAGTGATGCACAACCCTTAGCCAATGTCTGTGTGGCTTTGAGAAATGCAATATTACCAATTAACAGGAAGAAATGTACATAAAAGCAACTGTCATGACAATGTATCCATATGCTGATGGCAAGAAATCATTTATTTCATGTTCTATACCTTTTTTTTCCACAAAGGCTGAAGAATATTTAATATTTAATGGCTGAATTTGTACTTTGGCTTTGGGCTAATGGTGCTTTTGCTACTGAAATAAAAGTACAGAAGCATTCACAAAGAAACTAATCAAATGCATGTGAGTGATGTAGTGAGACCACAAAATACATAAAGGGGTGCTTAAGAGTTTGGTTAAGCAGTTGGCGAGTGCAGCTAGCACAGACAGGGGAGATGTACTTCCAGCACAGTCACTCTTATGCTTCAGTACAATTTGAGTACAGGATCAGGATGTTGAATAAATTCAAAACATAGCGTTGAAAGAGCTTAATTTACTGGAACACATATGGCACATGCAATGTGGTCTTCAAATTTTGTCACCTTTCACCATAGATGGAGTGGGGAGTGGTATCTTTGGTGAAAGGTGACAAAATTTGAACTCTTTGTCAAAAATCCTAAATGATTCTAAAAAAAAAAAAAAGAGTTTTTTAATGACATTTTATAGTAATTAAACTCTCATATCCCTTAGTCTCTCTAACTGGACCAACACATCAGTGAAGCAAAATTCTCTTACTGGGGAAACACTGCTATATAAAAAAGCAGATGTTCACCCTAATATTGATATGGAGAGTCTTGTGTATGTTGTTTCATCCAGACTGCCACCCCAGTGAGCAAGCTTGCTGGTAGCAAGTCAATTATGCACACAAGAATGTTTCTGGACAGAAGTCAACTCAGCCACCATCCTGAGAAAGTGATTCGGCTTCAGCAGCATCGCCCAGTGAACCGACTAACACTTGAAGGTAGTAGCTGTGAGTTGGTGAAGTGACTAAATCTAATGGATTGCTGCTTGCTACCTAGCTAACGTTAGCTGATTAGTGTTTGAGCACAGCTATATAGCTAACTACAGTAGATACCGCATTGGCGCTTTAGAGACGTTGTCTTGCAGAGATGCTGTGATCCGTACAAACTGCTGAAAACTACACATCTTTGTACTGCTTTTGGGTGTTCTAAGGAAAGAAATGCCAAAACCAAGTAACAGAAATAACATTTCACAGGTATAAAGTTATTTTAGAATCTTTGCTGTTATGAACATGATGGATTTGATATGACAATAAGTTACTATTATTTTTAAGATAACAATGGTACTGTTCTGCTACTGTATTAAACTAACTTTAGTTTAATAAACTAGCTAGCTGACTTGATTAGTTAAAAGGTTAAAAGCCCCCTAGGTATGGCCAAAGCCCCGAATGTTTACAACCTCTGGCCCCGCCCACGGCTTTCACGCCTTTCGATACCCATTAAAATTGGCGTTTCGGTTCCTACGTTTCATTTCGAGTTTTGCTTTTTGCTATCTTTTACACACATGCATTTTAAAAGCGATTTTAGATGTTATGGCTAAAAATTTATATTACAATTGCTTATCACTTACGGCTCTTAATTTATATTTCTGATACGTCAATGCTAAAAAAGCTCAAACAACATTAATTTAATTAATGTGTTTTAATATATATACATTTGAATGTATCTTAGCTAAGCGTAACATTTATGATTATATCGTCAGCGCGGAAGGCCAGCTAGAATTCAGTGGCTGGGTTTACGCTTCGCGCTTGGACAATATCAAATTGTGCCGTTAACCATTAGTTTAAGCATGCCTATAACAGGTCAAAATCATGTAATCTTTAGTTATTACAAGACAACAAGACAACCGCCCTCTTAACACCCATAAATAATAAAGCAGGAGCCTTGGCCAGTCACTAACATGGCTGGCGCTTGTCCAGAATTCAAGGCACGAAAGAACACATCAAGACTGCGACCGCATTACTTCTTTAGCGCTACGATTTCTTCCCATTTAAAACACTACCCATCACTGACGCAAGCTTACTCCAAGTTTATATTCTAACGACACGACCGCTGGGCTCGGTAAACCGCAAAAAACAAGTTGGCGTGAACATATCACTTGAAATAAATTGTGCTGAAGTTGATGAAAACAAAAAACACCGCCGTTCAACGGCCACAGACGGAACCAGTGCACGCGCACACTGGCTAGCGTGCGAGCTGGCTAACCCAGCTAACGAACGCTGCTAGCAATTCCTGATTTGAGGGCGAAGCTAGCGAGCTACATTATAATCAAAATGCAGTCGAAACAGTTTAGTGGATCACAAAACAGTTAAGTAGCTAACAAATAACACTGGCATTACACTTACCTTTTGAATACAAAGATTTAGGAGAATTAAGATCAATATCCGTGCTCAGAAGAGATATAAAATCAGAGGGCATACTAACTTGGCTATCTATCTAGCTAGCTGACTAGCTTAGTGCCTCATGAGAGCAGTGCAACGAATGTCTCCCACTCCTTGAAACGGCAAGCTCAATGGGCAGTAACTGCGGAAACGAAGTTAAACAAAGAATGACACGTTGTATATCTAAATATATATATATCCTAACTTATTACAAAGTCGGATTATTATTTGGTCTCTTAAAATAAACGTTTTGCGATTTCACTCCATCCATCTGATTAGCTAGCTAGCCGGCCCATACAAGCCATTCACCGTTTTCCTGAACGACTCCGCCCCCTTTGACACGCATGCGCAAACCTTCTGTAATTGTTGGTAGACTAGGGTGCAGGAATGTCAAGCAACCTATGTCAACCTCTCAAATGCAGGCGGTTGCTAGGCTGCTACATTCAACCGGAGGGGTTTGACAATGTGGACACGTGATTCCTTCCCTGAATCTCCGCAACAGAGAAATATAATTATTAATGGGTATTTCTTGTTGACCGAAATGATGAGAGATGCTTACGATAAGAACGTTTTGCTCGTCAATTTGCTGCCATTGTCTGGTGTTGCTACATGTGAAACAGAGCATTACTACAAACACCTGTGGAATAAAAAAAGATTAAAACGAAAATAACGAACTAGCTCTTATATTATTTAACGTCTTCGCATGTGAAAATCATAAGCAGGATAACAGAAGATTGCCTAACGTTACGTTTTCAATAGCTAAAAGCTTGCACATTTAATTCAACACCAACCAGCCTAAATAACGCCTTATTTGTATTTTTAGGCTTTATTCGATCAGTATGATGTTTACGTTTCGTCTGATTTCTTGCTTTATTAAGAAACTCTGTCTATATGTTTATATGTTTACACTCGTAGAGCATTTGGTTTAGGCTCGTCACATTAATATATCTGTTCAAATACAACAAGCCTATTGTAATTTAGGTGCAATTGATGAACATAACTGAATATATAGGGTCGCTTTATAATGTTACCAAATAACATAACAAAACTCGCTTTACTCAGGTTTCATCAGTATAAATAGAAGATTAATATGATTAAATAAGAAATTAAAATTTTCGGTTACATACCATGGAATGACAATGATTCAATTAAGTCAGTAACAATTAAACAGAACTGCACACAGCATCTGAACAGAAACAAAGTACTCTGGTTTGCAGTAACTAGGTCTCTGGTTTGCAGTGTAACATCCTAAAGACAAACATGAATCATCTCAAGGCACTCAGGAGTCATAAAACCATACAATGTTTACAAAATCCATATAAATCTTTTTTGTCTTCTCTGTTCTTAATATTAGTATTGACTCAATTATATTAAGTAACTTGATTTAATTTTGCACTCCAGTAAAAAATGTTTGAACTGCATTATTTTCATTTATGCTTAAGACTTTCTGACAAAGAACTTCACTCAAATTCTTCTAAAACATCCTGCCTTTTTATAACTCATGACCTATCAGATGGGCCCAAGAATGGGACAACTCTTAAAATGTAAGAAGTCATTTGAAAGATTTTGTGTAATTAGTATTTACTGTGGAGGTGTATAATGAGTCAGATATACCATTCTTCATATAGTTATTCTGATTTCCCAGAGCGCAAAATAAAAAGGAATACATTTAAATGACCTCTTGAGACCTCCAAGACTTCTAAGGCTCTGTGCCAAGTGTTGGCTCGCCTAGCCCCATGAGACCTTTGAAGCATACAGCCACATGCCAAAATCTCTATTTCCTCTTTACTGGTTGGCCCGTTGCACTGTGATTATCACTGATAATGACTGAATTTTTCTGTCTTTCTTTACCTCTGCTTCTTCTGTATGTGTCATTGTACTCTGCATGCTGCATTGACAAGGGAGGTGTGGATGCGTGACTGCGTGCAAAAAGAAAAGAAACTCAGAGAGAGGGAGAGCGCGTGAGAGAGAGAGAGAGAGGGAGAGAGAGTGTGTGTGTGTGTGTGGTAGAGGGAGGAGGCTACGCCTCTCCCCCCACCCCCTGTCTGTTTCTGGCTGCAGCACCAGACAGCATTGCGCCGGCTGCTGCTGTAGTCTGAATGGAGGCTCAGGCAGACTCCAGCGCTGCAGGTAAGAGACATTTTTTTTTGCATTAACACAGCATGGCATACAGCAGTGCAGACATAATACTGGAACATCCCTTCAATGGCAGTGCTATTACTGAAGCAGGGCCTGGTCATTTTTGCAGACAAGGCAAGTAGGTAGACCAAGCCGGCAGGGTGGCTGCTTCTGTGTAGCACCATGGACAGATGAGGCTCATGCATGCTTAGGATTTAAAAGAGCAGAACTTGTACACATTCTGAAAATGTGTTTCTGAATACAAAAATATATGATTAGGGTTTGGGGTTATTTTATTGTTGATGTTTTTGTGTTTTGTTTTTATGGCCCACATAGAATTTGACATTGAAATGCATGTTTGCAGCATTTCCTTTGTGACATTGGCATTATAAACAAAATAAAAGGATTATTTTATTAATATCATTTTTAAAATGATAATAAAATCAAATTAAAATGTCTATTTAAAAAATCATATTGTTTACTTCAAAATATATTGTATTGTTAGATGCACTGTATTATTCATTGCATTTCACATATACAGTATTTCAGCCTGTAGATTTATGAAGTGATATTCAAATCAATATTAGCCAGTTCTGAACTATATATGTGACTTTCTGTGTGTGGGTTGTGTGTGAGTGGCTTATGTACTGTAATAAGATGTTAGGGGTTGGGGAACGATGACTAGAACACTGCAGAGAAGCAGTTACAGTTATACACTGTTAGGCTAAACATCTGTGCCCCTCATGTACTATATATATCTGATGAAGATATATGTTAAAACGAGCCATCTGTATCAAATGCTTGTATTTCTCCCACGAGAGCAGTAATGGTTACAAAGAAACAGAACACTTGTATGTTGTAGTTGATGTCTTAGAGAAATCAATAGAGGGTGGCAAACTGCATCAGCTCTTTGTGAAACAGAAGTCTATCATGTTTCTCAATTTGGGTAGTCACAAGCAAGCTTTTTAAATGAAAGACAGACTTTCGATACAAGTGCTTAGCTAGCAATACTCTCATCCATCACGACATGGTAGTGTTTACAGCTTCCAGTAAAGAAGCCAATTCTCTTCCTATGCTTTATTATTTTTGGCAGAGCAAAACAGAGAGAGAGACTTTCCCAAACTTCTCAAGTCCTCCAGCTCTGCCAGTCTCACTGTGGAGGCACTGCACAATGCTTCAGCAGAGCATGTCGGCAGCCCTGGGTATCACTGCAGCCAGGTGCTAAGTGCTGAGAGACGTCGTAAGTTGGGGGAGCCCACAAAGAGCATTGGCATGGGGGGTGGGGTCATGAGGTGGTGTAAAGTCCAGAACCATTTCTCTGAGCTAAATGTTGCTCTTTTCTGCAATGTTAGCTACATGCTAAATTTCATGCTAATGTTTAATTTTTTGCTAAATTACATGCTAATTTCTATGGTGATTGATGATGATCCTTTTACTAGTAGTGGTTCCTCACTGCTGCATGCTGTTCTCCCTCAGAGCCTCTGAGCAGTGTCTCCTCCCTGGAGGTGCACTTTGATCTCCTGGACCTGACAGAGCTCACAGACATGTCCGATCAAGAGCTGGGGGAAGTCTTTGCTGATTCAGATGAAGAGAATCACAACGAATCTTTAGCAAGTGAGTCTCAGTTTCATTCCCAAGAGTATACTTTTTTTTAACTGTGATAACCTTTATCTCTTCTTATTTATGTGAAAAAATGGACTGTATTAGTTGGCCATTGTCACACACTGCAAATGTCTTCAAGAAATAAATACACAAAGATATGTTGTTTAGACACAGTGAACAAGGTGACGGAGGATAGCGTAGGATGTGTTTCTTCCCATAGTTAATATGTATTTTCTTTCTGTAGGCACATGATTATTTGATACAGCACTGAGGTGGACAGATAGGTACCTCCTTTTAAATATTTAACCCTGTAACTCTGCCAGAGGCATTGGCCCATCTCTGCCTCTCACACATCTGTTGAGACTACTGTAGCCTTAGGTGCTCCTCTTAAGTTACGCCATGTCTGGTCTCAAAGTATCCAGACCGCTAGCTTGAGACAGTCTTAACACTGAGAATGACCAACGCTCCAGAGGCCAGCACAATGCTTCACAAGAAAGAACAGAGGGTTTGGAAGAGACAGAAGGAAGTGCATGTGAATCTCATGTCTCATGTCAGGCCAGACTACAGCAGCCTGAGATAAAGCCAAATAAATGGTCCTTAAAAGAGGCTTGCATTGCTCCTCTGAGCTCTTCCTGAGAGTCATGGCACATTTCATTGGTCCGCTTGATTTGTTCCCTCAGATCACCAGCACCCCCCACTGCCACGTTTCCCTCACGGCGGTTATGTCCGATCGCCTTCCTGGACCCGGGGTGGCAAAGGGGAGCAACAAACCAGAGACCGGAAGCATCACAGCGATTCGGAGAACACGGAGCCTTCGCTGAAGATCGAGCGCTCTCAATCCCAGCAACCCTGAGCCATAACCAGCCACATGCGCTCAGAGAGGACAGAATGTCCTTGTCTGGAGGCTGAACGTTCCTTCCCAAGGAAGTGATGAGGGATCTCTGGAGCGATACATGGAACCCTGCTTGAGATAAAGTGATTTTCCTACATGAGGCAAATGGAGTGAATAATTAACCTGAAATGCTGAAAGACTGGGTTCTTCTGGAGATGCATCACCCCTCCTTTAACCAGCAATAAACAGGAGGAGAACCTGTAATGCAGTTCACATGGTCTTTCCTTTATATGAAGAACTTGAAGCATGGCCTCGTGAAGTGTCATGGCCCAATTTAGAGTCCTTACAGACTCTGGAAAAAACAAAACAACGATGTAAGCATTGTAGAGAACTACTGTGGTCTGTTTTAAGGTGAGGGGCATTTCATTTCCACAGCGTGTGGGACAGTGAACATGAACACACCGCACTGTGAGTGTTCTACATGCGCAGGGGGAGGAAAAGCTTATCCGTAACAACTTACATGCACATATTAACCTGCATTCATAGCTGCTAGGTGGTGTGAACACTGGGCACAAAGCAGAAAGGACAACACCGTCACCCAGGCTTTTATGCACCACACTGTATGCAGAGCAAGGTTCCCTCCATTAGTGATATGGCCTGCTGAAATGCTCTTGACGTGTCAAAATATATATTTTTTTTCTATCCAGTGATTCTCTCGAAAGTCCTTCAACCAGTGGCGTCCTGAAAAAATCCCAATTTAATCTATAATAAGCAAATAACTACATGCCATTTGTGTGATTATTTTCAACATGAGCATTTATACAACTATGCTATTAATGAGACAGTTACAGGTTATTACAGGGTTAAAATATGTTAAGCATGTTACAGAACAGGGTAGAACATGATACGTAAAGACATGCAGAATAAACATCAAAATTAATGAAATATAACACAGAAATAAAGAGCATAAAAGATGGTGTGTGATTCTTACTTATTTTTGGCCTATATTAATTTTAATGTTATAAATATATGATTTATAATTTATAAATACATTTTAATTTATCTTAACAAATATTTACTATATATATGTATATATATATATATATATATAGTTTATATATAGCTGGCTTGGTACCCAGCTAAATGTCAGTTTAACATACCCTGCACAAAATGAGCCTGCATCTATAATACTGTAAATACAGCATGTATTTCACAAACTGTAACGTCCTAATTTCCCAACTTCACTTCTCTGCTTCAGACAAATTTGGACATATCTTCTGTAGGTATAAAGAAAAGCTTTGAATCTGTAATAGTATTATTTAAAAAATGGACAGTTTCACATTTCCCAGATATTCAGAATAGAGCATCTCCAAGCATTTTGGACAGCGCTGATTCTGGTGCACTGTAGACTGTGTCCATGACCTAAAATGGGAGTCTCCCTGATGAGCAGCGCGTCAGTTTCAGAGAGAGAGGCTTAGGGAGTGAGACTGTGATAAATCATCTGGGCTGTGCCCTACTTGTGCTGACGCAGGGAAGTCATGGTGGCTCGGTCTGGAGTGCACTGAGCCATACAGTGGAGGCGCGGGGTCTCCAGGAAACTGCCATGGTGAGAGATAAAGCAGGAATGACAGTGACTGTGGGGAAAGTGTTGTGAAGTAAAACGAAGGTGGAAACGAGCTCATAGTTAACTGTACAGGTTTACACCTGCAGCAAAAATGCTCTTGTTAAAAAAAGTTCCAGTAAATTTGCCAGTTCAGTGCTATGAGCAGGATGGCACACAATTCTTAGAAATCTTGAATGTTGTATGGAGGACAAAATTCCACTTAGTGAATTTTGACTGGATTGTGTTGATAACACTTAATTGCATAATATGTAAAATTCTATTATAATATGTAATAAGCCAGAAATGAAAATCTGTTCAGGAGCTTCTCACACGACGAAAGGTTTTTGCCATGTATATAAAGCTGGAGTTATAATACACACTGTACTATATTTGTTTCATTGTACATAAATACAGTACATTAGCCTTTATTGTGTATGTAGTGTATGTAGTGTGGAATTTTGGCATTAAGTTGTAGTGAAACCTGTGAAATAATATTTTTAGAGAAATAACCATGATGGAAAAAGTCTAAACAAAAACTCCAATATATTTCAGTATTGTGCAGTATTTGAGAAACACATGAACAATTATTGGTTTTATGGAGGGAAACACTTTTTTAATTAAATAGGTATAATGTTTGCGATATACAAATTTGTGAAAACATTTTTTCAATACCATCAAAAGCAAACTGTACAAATATACAGCAACAGCTTTTCTCTTCCCCTCTCATAAAGAGGAAATAAATCTATGTCAGTAGTTCAGTCCATGACTGTTGGAAGTCTTGGAATTCAATAAGCAACACTAACTCAGGTGGTCTATGTAACATGAAGAGTGAGAGACTATCCAAACTTCAGTGCGTTTCACTTTAAAGGGTTCTGTGGTTTTCCAGGCCTACTTCATGTCACTGCCAATGGTTAAGGCATTTCCATTGTTGCTTTTAGCCCCTTGTTAATTACTGGCAAACGTGAAATGTGGTCCTGTAAGAATACAAAGTCAGGTCCTCTTCCCTACACAGACAAGCCAAGTCAATCATACAAGCTCTGAATTCAACACCACGAGCACCTGTGCCAAGGGGCAGCATTCTGAGTCTCTTCCCACTTTTAGGCTGCCTGTTTTTCTCGTGATGTCGATGCCTCCCCCTGGTTCTCCCCCTGGTTCTCCCCCTGGTTCTCCCCCTGGTTCTCCCCCTGGTTCTCCCCCTTCAGACCCTTCTCCTGATTCCAATCCTTCAGCCCTTCTGGTAGGCTTGTGTCTTCCTCAAAGCTGCCGGTGCCCTCCACAAATTGTTCATAGGTTGATTTTTCTTCAAACGGCCTGGGACCGAGCAACTCCAACATGTCAGCCTTGTCCAGGACCTCCTTTTGCAGGAGACGCTTTCCTACCTGCATACAAACAGGACACATCACAAAAGAAAACCTCAAGCAATCATTACTCATCTTTCAATTGAATCTCATGGCTACACAATACATTGGTGCCCTTTGTAGAACGCATGCATTTTAATATACTTCGAGGGCGAGTTCGTACCATCTCGACCAGGTCGTGTTTCTCTGTGATGAGCTTCAATGTTCTCTGGTAAGCACCGTCCACCAGCTCTCTGACCTCCTCATCAATGAGCTCTGCTGTAGCCTCACTGTAGGGCTTCTCCATGACCATCTCACCCTGCCGCGGCAGGTCAAATGACACCTGCCCCACCTTTTCATTCATCCCAAACTGTATTATCTATGGGGGAGGGACAGAGGGAGGAAGAGAGAGAAAGAGAAAAATAGAAGTAGAAATCAATACAGGGAAAAAGGTGACAAAGTTTATGAGCCTATGAAAGGGGGGTGGGGTAGATGGCAGGGGACTATGTGTAGGTTTCTCCGTACCTGTGCGTAGGCAGACTGGGTGACCTTCTTTAGGTCATCCTGAGCTCCAGTGGTGATTTTGCCAAAGAAGACCTGCTCTGCCACACGACCACCCAGCATCATGCACATCCTGTCAAAGAGCTGCTCCCGTGTGTAGAGGTACTGCTCTTTAGGCAGGTACTGTGCATAGCCTAAACCCTTCCCACGTGGAATAATAGACACCTGGGACACAGAGGGACATCAAAATAGGTCTGAGTGGATGGAGGCAGCAGTGCAGACAGCTATCTGTGCCCTGCATCAGCTGGTCAGAAACATTATACACTTCTACATCTAAAAAAGTAAGAGAGTAGATATTTCAATATGGTTCATACACCTTGAGTAATGGGTCAGCGTGCTCGAGGAACCAGCCCACAACAGCATGGCCGGCCTCATGGTACGCCACCGTCTTCTTCTCAGTGGGCTGCAAAACCTGGGTCTTCTTCTCTAAACCTGGAGTGAGAATGGACAAAATGCTTTGCATATTTGCTTTGTGTCATTTGAGCAACATACAGAACCTGAGGATCTGAAAACTGCGAGTGCTTATGAACAAGAGACTATTATGAATATGAGCTCATTGGGCTCGAATAAGTTATGCAAGTGCTCTCGACTGAAGTCGCTCGGAAGAAAACGAGGTGTGCAGGGTACTGATTTCAAGCCTCACCTCCGATCACTCGGTCAATGGCCTGTTCAAAGTGTTTGGCGTCGACAGCTTCACTAAGATGCCTGGCAGCGATGAGAGCGGCCTCGTTACACACGTTCGCTATGTCAGCTCCTGACGACCCAGACAAGACACGCACAGTAAGCATCATCACACATCATTAACACACAAGCCACTTCACCCTTAGTCTTAAACTAAAGCTCTATAGAAATGGGATGATGGACAGGAAATAGCCCCATCTCGCATTCTGCTACGGCTTCCTGATTTCTTTTTATTTTGAGTACGTTTTCCAAGAGAGAGAGATATGAGGCAGCTAATGTGGATAAGAAGTAGTGCAAACAGGCAATTGTCATGCAAACTCCACACCCAGACCACACACTTGTCTCAACATTGTCTTAGTTAAATAACACAATCCACTTTATATAGATTTCACCTTTAGTCAACAGCCAGGATTATTTATGGTTCACAGTCTAGTTTTTCTTCAAGCTTGCTTGCAGTAAATGTAAGTGATGAGGCTACGTTCTAAGAAACGTACTTTTTGATTTTGACATCTCAATGACTAAGGTCATAGAGAACATTTCAGTTTGCTTCCTTCAGAACACTTTGTGCATATTGGTTCACATATCTTCCTAACCTGTGAAACCAGGGGTGGAGGCTGCCATTTTCCTAGCAAGAGCATCTTGGTCCAGAGTTGCGTCAAGTTTTAGAGGCCTCAGGTGAACCTTAAAGATAGAGGCTCTGCCCTTAATATCAGGAGGACCTGCATGATTTACACATAGAGCATATGAGTATATTTGCCAAGACATAAACTGGATATTCATTTTACAATTAATTTTTTTTACATTTTACAAATAATGTAATAACAGCTCAGTTGGGAGGACCTATGTAAATCTGTAATCTAATTCATAACTGATCACAGTATGATCATAACCTATAAATCTATTTAATAACTAATGGATTAACCTATGTAAATCTGTCGGTCAAATCTCCCAGGCCGCATCAGAGCAGGGTCTAGAATGTCAGGTCTGTTTGTGCCAGCCAAAACCACCACATTTGTACTGGTATTGAACCCTGTGGGTAAGCCATAAACAGAGAGTTTAGAACATATCTACAAAATAAAATTACTTGAAGTAACATTAATAAGAAGACAATTTATCTGTGAAATTGAAATATTTTCAACCTTAAAAATAAGACTTTAGAGCAATACAAAATATCATCATTTCTACTAGACTGAAACAGGGCATATATAACTCATGTCCTGCAGCTGAAGACCTACCATCCATCTCCACAAGCAGCTGGTTGAGAGTGTTCTCCTGCTCACTCTGACCTCCAAAGTTTCCTCCACCCCGCTTCCTGCCAATAGCATCAATTTCATCTATGAAGAGGATGCAAGGGGCGTTCTTCCTAGCCATGGCAAACATGTCACGCACCTGAAGGGGATCAAGTGAACGTGTCAACTCATATTTTATCTTCACAAAAGTTCTTACAAATAGTATAGATAGCAAAGTGATAGGTGGAAAGCATTTCTAATAAGTGATGCATTTCATTTACTTTAGAATGGCTGAAGTAATGCATTCCTCCTGAATCTCCCCCTTCTAACACAAAAAAACATTCTCATCTTTAACTCCGTCTTACCCTGGCTGGTCCAACTCCCACGAACATCTCGAGGAACTCGGAGCCGTTGACAGTAATGAAGGGAACGCTAGCTTCTCCAGCAGTGGCTTTTGCCAGCAGAGTCTTTCCTGTTCCTGGGGGGCCTGAGAGGACAGCACCCTTGGAATTCAAAGGGAAAGCCATTACTAAATGAAACTCTTAACCATAACAGAAGGAACTGCAATGGTGGTCCTCCTCCCCAGTTTGCCCTGCCATGCCCGAACGCTGACGACTCTCATCAGAGAGGAACAACCTTACATTTACATGCTCAGTGTTTGACAGATGCACTCATCCAGAGCAATTTACATACACTTGTCAGGATGTCAGCATGTGTGCTTCCTGGAATCTGAGCGCGTGACCTTGGTATTGCTAGCACCTTGCTCTACCTGCTGAGCCACATGAGCTACAGGATCTCATGAGCTCATTATCAAGACTTTATGTTAGGAAAATAAATTGCAAAACAATCATTCTCTTTAGCTACCCTGTTAAAAATAATACCTTGGGGATCTTGGCACCCAGGTCCTTGTACTGTTGTGGGTTCTTCAAATAATTAACGAACTCTAGGATCTCCAGTTTTGCCTCCTCACATCCAGCCACATCTTTAAACTTGACATCTATTTTGTCCTTCATCATCTTCGCAGGCGATTCACTCATGCTGAAAGGCCAACCCCTTCCACCGCCTGCACCTCCGCTCATAGGGCCCCGTCTCAGTGTGAAGACCAAAAAGCCCATCAGCAGCAAGGTGGGAATGACATTCTTAAGAAAAGACCTGGAGGATCATATCAAAGATTAGCAAGACTTAAGCTTTGTATTTCCAGTCACATTTTGGTAAAGTATGTCAAACACGTAGTCAAAATGGGCACGAATACCAAAGAATACTTGTCAGGCAGCAGACTACTGTATTAGGCACAGAGGTCACTGGACGTTCATGAGCAAAGTCTTACCCAAAATTCTCTGAGCTGTACATGACTGCCGTTCTGTTGGAGGGCTCAAGCCCGAGCTCCCAGTGGGCAGCTTCCAGGTTCCGCTCAAATGTGTCTACACTGCCAATATTAAACCACACATAGCTCTGGGGAGGACGGACAGGGTATTAGGAGAGAATCCATTTGACATGTATGTAGTATTTCTTTACCTATTCTTAGAAAGTCTTCTCAATACATCAGATATCTGGTGACTACTTTCTAGTAGGATGTGCAAATAAACAATATTCAATATCTAGTCATTTTCATATATTTAAATAAACTGAACATAACTGCACTGAGTTTCTCAATACTCAGTACTGACTGTACAATATTTGTGATATTAAAAGTGTAACTTACTCCATCTGAATTGTCTACCCCAGGTAGTAGGATGACCCGGACAAACTGCTTGTTCACAACTTCTAAGTGGTCAACCTACAGAACGAGGAAAACAACAAATGACAAAACTGTAAAAATAAAGCATCAGAGACGCTCAGCAAAAAGGGCTTTTGCTCAGTATAGTCAGAAAGCAATATGGTAACACGACTATCAAATATGTTTAAACAGCAAATATATTTTATTTATATATAATATTTATTTATATATAATATCTCTCTTCTCATTCTCAAAGTTGCTTTACAAAGTGGTTATATTTAAGGAAATGGTATTACCAGTATAAATTAAAGGCATCTTTCTACTAAATTGGATAATGTTCTTACTATTCCTCTGCCCAGGTAGCGGTGGACAAAGTCTTTCCAAGTGATCTCTTTGCCCGTGTCACGGAAATACAAGTAAAGGAGGACTGATGCAACGCCCCCTACTGTGATCGCTATGTAGCGGAAATCTTTATCATCCCATGGAAAATCCCCCTATATCACAGGACGAAAGTGTGAGAAATTAATAGGCAACAGTCAAAGCATTTGTTACCAAAAACAATCTCAGAAGTGTGACATCATGAGCCACAGCTGTTAGCAAATCAGGTGGCATCACATATGGAAATTGTATAAAGCATGTTCAACATGTTGTGCATTGATCAAATAAATTACAATTTCTAGATTATAATCTCTAGAGACATGCCTGCAGTAAACGACTCTTCCAATCACTGTTTCTTCCTTTCTTCCCTCCCCCTCCTCCACTTGACATACGCTCTGGCCCGCTAGGCTTGCCATCTATGAGGAAAGTAAAAACAGAATTACTGTAGAGCAGCATTACTTGACATTCCTTGATTTGTTAAATATCTTA
The DNA here is from genome assembly GCA_020368025.1 of Brachyhypopomus occidentalis. Lineage (NCBI taxonomy): Eukaryota > Metazoa > Chordata > Actinopteri > Gymnotiformes > Hypopomidae > Brachyhypopomus > Brachyhypopomus occidentalis. The sequence continues at coordinate 2,238,145 of JAGXOD010000045.1, read as the reverse complement.
AATCATACCTTTGGAAGATTCGCTTGAGTAAAGTATGGATGGAGACAGTAAGTTACTTATAGATGACAGTGGTTTATGGTGGTTTGGTGCAAAGGTCTAGGGGATATACAGATATACAATTACCAATGTAACTAAACAGCAAGAAACAGAAAGCAGGTTATAGTTATAGCGATACATATGAAATAACGTGGGCAGTAACTTCAAGCCAGTCATCATAACTCTAACGTTATCCTAACTAGGTAACCTACCTGACTAGTTACTAATAAGCACTACTCCAATTTAAGCAAATGTGCTTCACGATCAGAATCGTAACAGTATTTAAAACACGAACGATACCAGAGCGCTTGTACAACATTAAAGAGTCTTACTCTATGGTAGGCTCCTCGTAATCCGGGTGATGCAAGTTTCCTAACAGCAGCGTTCAGTGAAGGGCGCTGGAAAGACCTCGCTACCAACCGTAAGTGTGAAGCAGAAGCCGAGAGTAACCCCATCATTAAAGCCATCCTGCCGCCGTCGCCGGCCCCCTCCCAAACTAAATAAATATGTATTTGACTTCTCGTAAGGGCCCTCTATAATTTATAATCAGGTGTATCACTAGCTAGCATGTTAGCTAGCTAAGCAGTTCAGCCATAAGGGTAAAAAAAAAATCAACAATATTCATGGTGTCCATGCAACTTGCCTGAAGTCTCTTTTGTGAAGCACACTATTAGTTGTTATAAAGATATTTTTCAATATTATTGGAACTAGTTAATATTAATGACAAAAGTATACAAGCATAAAATGTCCCCCAGAATGTTTTTCTTTAGAGAATAGTATCCTTGTACATCCATGCGCAAAAAGGTCAACTATGGGTCCTTTACGTCTTTCCAGACTCTCAATTACAGATAGTTGGTGAACCTTAGTGAATCTTATCTCGATAGAGGGCAATTAATACACAAATACCAACAATAACATAGGCCAGCTTCAATTGCATTAGTTCTAGCACACTGTAAAATACTAAAAACGGAAATGTTTGGTTAAAAAGGATTTGGTTTTAAGGATTTAATCGAACTGGTATTGTATCTTAGTGATATTGCCAACCAAAAAAGGCACAATAATTTGGTATACAGAATCTACACTTACCAGAGGAAAATGGTTGAAATTGAGAAGGATCCTCAAATACAAATCTTTATGCAAAACATTCTCATACAATGCTACAAAACCAGCGCCCTAAATGTAACGTTCAAACCCAAGTCTACGACAGCTTTTAACCCGACATCATGTTAAACATTCAATAAATGTCAGTGTTCTGAATGGAGAAGTTGTAAACTATGCGCCTATATTCATTTACAGAACACAGAGAAATAGAACACTCCAACAGGTGGCAGCATCATGAGCACTTCATGTTTCCACATCCAGGTTTACAGGAATTAACAAATTGCAAACTGCAATGAACTACATAAATCACCATTTAGCCTGAAATTAGAGTACAGAGGATAAATTAGAATTCCAGTCTCTGTTGCATTAGACCTTCAGGAAGACAACAACTAGGTTATGTACTATACTACACAACATTTAGCCATTTTGATTCCATAAAAAAAAAACATGGAAAACATCAGTACGTCCCTGTGCAAAGTACAAGAAACCTCAATAAATCGGCAAATGACAGTCAGGACTCAATTTCCCATGAGCATTGCAAAGACACTCATTTAAGATCAGCGTAACACTACAATGGTTTGGAGAAACAGGGCCCATAGTAGGTCAGCAGGCAAGAACCATTCACCAAACATTCATATAACATCAGTTTTGAATCCGTGCGTATCAAAGAGCCTTGATCCCATTGGCTTTGCACACTGAGGAGAGGGAGAAACACTAGCATCAGTCCTGAAGTTTGCATGACCTCTCTTTGAAGTCCTCTCGTTACCGTCACTCACAATGCAGGTCAAATGTAACTGGGAACATTTGATAGCCGTTTTCAACACATTAAAGAAACAAATAAAAACAAAGGGTGATCACTGCAGTGATCTGAACGTCCACCTGACTGAACAAGAGATGTGACATCAGTCTTATTACACCACGCGTCAAATCTTTCACTTTGACACGGACATGAATTACATCTACATGCCTGTTTTGTCCCCAATGACCTTCAGAATCATGGAAAAAGGAATACTGTTACTGTAGTATAAGGGTAAAAAGACTGTACAATGCAATAATTTTGCCAAAACCCATTAAATGTGAAGGGATACATTTAGTCTCCATGACTGGCTCAGTTTACAAATGCCGTCGGTTTATGGAATACAGAGCAACATGTAAATACTTTGTTTTCTAGTTTATTCTCAGAATGTAGTCTCGGAGCCAAAATTATGAGAAGAAAGCCAGCCCTCTACTGGATGTATAGCATTCACAGATGGTTGTTTCTGACTTGTTTTGAGCATCTGGGCCATCAACCACAACACTACAAAAAGAACAGCTGTAATCTGACAATCTAAAAACCAGTGAGGGAAACAAGACTCAGAGAACACCATCTTACTCAGAACAGTCAGACCGCTAGATTCAAGTGCAATTATTGTGCAGGTAAAACTACACTTCTGACATCATTGCACAAGAGTTTCTCACCTGACCAGAGAACCCCAATTTGCCTACATAGCATTTGGATGTTTGCATCTTGAAAAGAAAAAGCAAAGCACTTTATTTTTCCTTGGGGAGGGGTCCTCTTGTTACATTACAGTATTATCAGTTTGGCAGACAGAAGTTGCACATTTCTGCAGGGGAATCATATGGTCACCAGTCTGGGAAACTCCTCCAAGATACACGGATCTGAATCTTTTCGTTTGCTGCTCAGGCAGTTAGGCAAGATAGGTGAACCTGCACGAGGGGGATTACTAACCGAATCTGTTCTGTATGCATAAAAATGCCGATGCCCAGGATTGGCAACCACCACCAGACCAAGACGGGCCAGCAAAACCCATCCCACCCAGAGAGTACGGCCAACTACGTCCTCTCAGAACCCCTCCCAGAGTCTACATCCAACTACGCCCTCTCAGAACCACACCCATGGACAACTGCTTTCTCATAGTCTGAAGTGCAAGTGGAACCAATCCTGCTTTTTCCTGCGCAGAAGCACCTTTACAACAAAAATCCTGAATTTACATACAGCTCCCCATTACACCACCACAATCTTCTGAAGTTATGTTCAATAGTAATATGCCACCATGGCCATTGCCATTTTAAGACTGTCCTGTTAACACAGCAGCACTGTAGAAGATTTCCACAGTACTTCTGCAGTAGTTTCTCCATTGTTAACCCCTGTTCTGGTGCTCCTTAGCAGTATTGCACCTGTTGTAGACTATAAAACATGAGAGATGAGAGCAAAAAAGATTTTGATTATTCAGCTTTCAAAAATAACCAAAAGAGGTTAGAGTTACCTAAAATCTCCAACAGAACCAGTTCTTATCTAAATGCAAACGGACTTCGTTTAATGAACACTTAACGAACAACGAATTGGCACTCGGCCACAAGAGTCAAACACAACAACGAGCTTCAGATTGTCAGATTTGCTTTGCCTGAGCCAGTGGAAGCGAGGCTCTGTCTGGAGGAGCAGGAGGAGCGACTGGTCACCCGTTGCTTGGCGGCTCTGCAGCGGACGCCTGCTCTCCCAGCCAGAGCGCCCTGAGCAGCTCCAAATGCTGAGGGTTCTTGGTGCCCATGCCGGTGGCCAGAACCTCCGTGTGGACGTTATACTCGTTTATGAAGGCCTTTAGGCCGGGCAGGCGCGTCATGCGTATCTGCAATGTTAAGATGGCACAACAGATACAAAGTGAGCCTCAAATAGAGAACACATTACGGCAAAGGGATCGAAAAGGGATGAACAAGTCCTACCATTGGATCAACCCAAACCGTGTTGCCTAGACACATCACCACCTTGGCTTGATGCATCTTCCCTTTGATCTTCAGACTGATGGCTCTAGTAACCTTAACAAAAAGGCCAAAATAGTGATCTATCCAAACTACAAGAGCTTTGACACTGATCTGTGCTACAAATGACAAAATGACCTTGATGGAGGTGCTGTACACCCTGTGAACACCTTGGGATGCCAGTCCATTTCTCCATCGATGGGTTGGGCCCTGCACAGAATGATCTCCACCGCCTGATGAGGCAAGACCTGGAACTCAGGAGGCAGCACGAGCAGCTGATGGGACTTGACGTCCTGGATGCGTCCGTCATCCACAAAGTGAGCGGTGACACTGCTGAACAGCTTGCCTCCTCTCTCAGGAACCTTGGTCACACACACTCTGTCACACAACCAAAGTGACGTCCCAGTGTTCATGTGTACACGCACACACACCAAAAAGACCCCGCCCCACAAATAAAGATGTGTTCGTATTATATAAATACATGACAGGATATGGAAAGGTCATTCCTATAAAGTTTGCTTGAGGTTTACATTTCCATGGCTTGTTCCACAACTAATTACTATGCTAACAAATCACAGCGTACCTATGATATACATCCTCTTCTTGTACTGCATAGAGGCCCGTCTCCTCTACTTCCGTTGCAAAACGCCTCTCTATAGCATAGTGAGAGCACATCTCAGAAGCAAGGGTCTCAAACGGGTCCTCTTTTTGGTTCACTATACGCCCAAAGTACACATTTGCACTCTTAATGTAAAGAGGCAATACCTTTTGAAGGAGTAAAAGAACAAAAAAATTTATTTACAAAAAGCACCCAATAACCCTTAAACTCACCACATAATTAAAATATAGGTGAAAGGCCAAGTCCACAAGTATTTCAAGATAATACTGTATTCCTCTAAAAATAAAAAAATTACTGAGAAACGGTGGGAAACTCACCAAGATAGTCCCAGACTCTGGGTGCAGGGGACAGTCAAGAGTCTGGTTGATTGTGTGTCTGTCTGGGCAAACTGTACTGTCCCTGACAGAGACAGAGGAGAGTAAATGAACGAACATACACACACACGCAGCACATGTGCAAAAGAACCATCTCTGGGCCTGGTCTGAGTACAGAACTGTGCAGAGTTAATGAAGCTACTGTGTATTGCTTTGAGACACACACTGGTCTGAACTAAAATAATGACCATCAGGTTAAAAAATGCAAATTTTGAAAAAATGCTGTTTATGCAAAAAGCTTGCAATTCAACATACAAATCTTTCACAATTAAAGGCGTGTTTGAAGGCTGTGACCTTCAGACTCACACTGCAGCCATTTACAGGGCTCTGCTTGTGATTTCAGGCACTTTTCATTTTCAGACTCCTCAGTGGTCATGTGAACGCCCAGAAAAAGTTCACGTCAGATCAATGTGAAGTGAGCACCTGTATTTTCCTGCTTCTGGTAATCTCTGCAACATTTACACATCCCATTCTGTGCTAGTGCCAAGTGTATCAGCTGGCTAAGAAACACCTGAGCACCCCACTTCCTCTGGAAAAAACATATAAATGTCCACTCACTCACCTCAAAAAAACCCTAAAAATAGCTGCGATACCCATCTTCCCCTCTTATAGGCCTATGTGAGTCTGAAAAGTGAAGCTAGCAATGAAGCGTGCAGAGCAGCATGCTGGCGTGGACAGACCTGCAGAAGCCCAGGCTCTTCAGGTGGCTGCACAGGGGACGGTGCGTCTTGTGCTCCTCTCTGGCCTGCTGGACCCCCTCAGCGAACTGCAGGAGCTCAGAGGGCAGCGCGGCCCCCGCACGCCTCAGGAAGCGCAACACGCCGCACACGTGAGGAGCGCTCTGCTCCGACAGCAACAGCACCGAGCGCACTGCAGGAGGGGAGCCATCGCCGCCATCCTGACACTGCACGTCATACACACACACACACACACACACACACACACATTAACGCATGTTTACTAAATACACATTTGGTCCCAAGAATGTGAGACTACAAAGTTAAAGATTGTTTACATTTCAGGGAATAAAAAAGCAGAATAACTTGTTACTACCTTTTTAGAGAGATTCCTAAAGTTGTGTGACATGCAGAACAGCCGGTTCCCAAACACTTTAGGTGAACTTGGGAACCCATAATGCACCACGCATGTGGCATCCCTGATACAGAGAGCCTTCAAACAGTCGTTGGTGGTCACTGTGAGAAGGAATTGCAAAAATAGATTGGAAAAATAGTGAGAGAATCTTGCACATGAAAATAACATTTCATGACGTGCACGAAAGAGCTCACAGTACAGCCCTACCTACGATAACCTGGGTGCCTGGACCAATGTCCTTCTTCCACTGCTCAACCACAAAGTCAAACTGGTAGGTAAGACCCTCGTGAACTTTCAGAGAAAATGCGGCAGAATTGCTGACAGCCTGGTACACAGAGGTTAGCCAGATTGTAAGTGCTATCAAAAAAGCATTACTGCATATTTAACAGTGTTTGAAACAATTTTTTAGTGTAGGAAAATACAGTGAAAAAATGTCCTCCTCCAGACTGCCACAGGGCCCAGAGCTACACTGCAGTCAACATAATCTTGTACAGTCACAACCATTATAAACATTTTAAGATCAGAAAAAACAGGACAATATGGTCTTGAGTAACTCTGTGAATTATGAATATTAAAAGTCAGTGAAGTCAACTTTTAAATCGTTATTGATCTCCTAGCCGCAGAGCTCATACTATGGCTGTGCTAGCTTCAGTCGTGCGTGTTCCTATGCATGAGAGGAAGGAGGTGTGATTTAAAAGCTGCTCCTGAGGATCAGAGTAAGTAATGTGTGCATATTTTGCACTATGCACTCCATAATACTCCAAACAAACCACTATATAAGTGGATCAAACTCCAAGAATGAACAGTGTGAACATGAGTAATGCATTACTAAAACCAATATCCATTGCATCCAAGCATAGAGCAGAAAAATAGTTTCAGCACATTAGACAAAATGTCATTTTAAAGCCATGATGAACGACTCACATTCCCAACACATGCCTATATTGCTGTCACAGCAATATATCTATCTGGATTTAAAAAATAAATTTTCCAAAGATTGGGAAAAGAACTCAGCAATCTTGGATATGTACTATACAAAATTTTTAAATCAAGAAACAAAACTTGTATAAAAACTCTAAGTGAGTGCTTAGGTGAGATGTTCCTCTGAGCTGTGTGCTAGATGATGGTTTCACTGCACCTTATAGACATGCTCCACCTCCTCTGCTGAGTTGGTGATGATGAGGGTTTTCTGGGGGACAGAAGGGTTCAGATCCAGAGAGCTGAGCAACACAGTGGTCTTATTGCAGTCCAGGCACAACAGGACCATCTACAGATAAGAAATAAAAAGGAACACACACTTTTCATTTATGTATATTAAATTATGCTAAAGCCAGATTTGATCCACCTTTATACTTGCACGTTCATACTTTTTAAAATTCGTTGTGTATAGAGATTGCCCTGATCTGATACCACATATTGTAATAGGGACAATGTAAGCAGAAAATGCTTACATGAATGGGATATCGGGAGGAAAGCCTTTAAGGAAACTAATCCGATACAATTACAGTCCAGCGTGAACACAGCACAGCCAGGCCTCAGAGCAGCTCACGAGTCATGTGAAAACAGCTGAGAACAGCTGAGAGCAAATATACACTATTCCACACCTACTACCCTAACCACAACCAGTTCAAATTGCTTAATGCTTAGTGCCGTTACAAAGAAACAATGCTTAGGGTTTCACTTGGCAATGAACTGCATTTAAATGTAGTTCATTGCCAAGTGAAACCCTAAGCATCGTTTCTTTGTAACGGCAAAGAAAACCGTATTTAAATACTTAAATTGTTTACCCTTCCCATATTTTTGTGTTTTGTTATTTATAGATTGACCCTAAGAATCAATTGCAATGTCATTGACCCGCAGCTCACCCCAACTTTGGTTGTTGGGAATGCCAAACAAAGACATTTTGGCATCTGGACTACCTACAAATGGAGCAGTTTTGAGAAACTTCATGCACTACCATCATGAACAAGGTGCAGCAGATGCAGAAAGTGCAAAACGAACTGAAAATTCTATCACATAATGTTGTTGGACAAGAAGGCCTGGCTCTCAGTCTCTGCTCTAATTCATCGCAAAGGTGTTCTATCGGGGTTGAGGTCAGGACTCTGTGCAGTCCAGTGAAGTTCATCCACACCAGACTCTGCCATCCATGTCTTTATGGACCTTGGTTTGTGCACAGTCATGTTGGAAGAGGAAGGGGCCAGTTCCAAACTGTTCCCACAAAGTTGGGAGCATGGAATTGTCAAAAATGTCTTGGTATGCTGAAGCATTCAGAGTTCCTTTCACTGGAACTAAGAGAGCTCCTGAAAAACAACCCCACACCATAATCCCCCGTCCACCAAACTTTACACTTGGCACAATGCAGTCAGACAAGTACTGTTCTCCTGGCAACCGCCAAACCCAGACTCGTCCGTCAGATTGCCAGATGGAGAAGCACGATTGGTCACTCCAGACGCGCCTCCACTGCTCTAGAGTCCAGTGGCGGCCTGCTTTACACCACTGCTCTGACGCTCTGCATTGCACTTGTCTGGCTTGGATGCAGCTGCTCAACCATGGAAACCCATTCCATGAAGCTCTCTGCGCACTGTTCTTGAGCTAATCTGAAGACCACATGAAGTTTGGATGTCTGTAGTGATTGACTCTGCAGAAAGTTGGTGACCTCTTCGCACCAAGTGCTTCAGCATCCGCTGACCCTGCTCCGTCAGTTTACGTGGCCTACCACTTCGTGGCCGAGTTGCTGTCGTTCCCAAACACTTCCATTTTCTTATAATACAGATGACAGTTGACTGTGGAATATTTAGGAGTGAGGAAATTTCACGACTGGATTTGTTGCACAGGTGGCATCCTATCACAGTTCCACGCTGGAATTCACTGAGCTCCTGAGAGCGACCCATTCTTTCACAAATGTTTGTAAAAACAGTCTGCATGCCTAAGTGCTTAATTTATACACCTGTGGCCATGGAAGTGATTGGAACACCTGATTCCGATAATTTGGATGGGTGAGTGAATACGTTTGGCAATATAGTGCATGTATGTGATATACATACATCACATATACATACACACACACACACATCTATGTCAGACAACCTTCAAATACAAGATGTCAGTATCAGATCAGATTATAAAGAATGGAATTGAGCAACCTTTAGTTATTTGCACATTTGAGCAGGGTGCAAGAATATTAGCACTTATATGTGGTGAAATTACACAGGAGGCCGGCTGACCCACGACTGACCTGGTGAACGCCACCATACAGTGCTGCTTCTTCAGGCACAGTCATTATGATACTGGGGTTGAGCATGTGCTCCCGGACCAGGCCCTCCAGCTCCCAGACCCAGCGGCCGCCCACCGCCACGATCTGCCGAGGGCTCGCCCCACGGCCCTCTCTGGACACCACGTTCTTGAAATGTTCTAAAATGGCTGCCATCTTCAGAGAGAGAAATAAATAAATCAAATCAAATGCAAGAGTCACTTAAGCACCTGGTTGGAGGCATTTTCTTTCCCTTTCTCCTCTCTTCTCACCTGTTCAGGTGCGCGCGAGTAGAGCTCGTCAACCTCGTCCAGAACCAGGTGACAAAGCCTCAAGAACAGGAAACAGTGCACCTCCAGCAGCCTGGCCAGACTAAAGGGCGTGGTCACCAGCAACTGACCTAAACACACAGCACTCAGGGTTTCATTAAGTCTGACCTCAGTCACAGTCACCCAGTACTGATCTGAGATCAGATGTCCTTAGATTGTCTATGCTAGCTCACTTCCAGTCTGCAGGTGTACTACATCTCAAACCAATAGTTTTAGAAATGTCCACTGTTGTATCAGCAGTAAGACAAACCCAATCAAAAAGGCTCACAGTTGTTGTGGATCTTGGCCTGCTTGGCTTCGTCCTTGCACAGCCCGAGAATCACGGCGGCAGGGTGGAGGTTCCCAGCTGCCTGGCTCTGATCCAGCAGCTCCAACACACACTGCACCTTCTCCCAGCCTGGACACAGGACGACTGCTACAGGCTAAAAAGGAGGAGGATCAACAAGCAAAGTGAAAAAGATAGAGGCAAATCCCAAACTACTGAAACCCTCCCCAATAGCATGTAAACACCTACTGGAAGAGTCTGAAAGCATGTAATGTTAAGATTAAATGACATTTGTTGAAATGAAGGGGGAGATCAGAGACAGAGCCTGAAGGAAAGAGGTTGGTAGGGAGGAGCGGGTGAAGACAGTGGCCCTCACCCCAGCGTGTGCCGTGAAGGTGCTGTACACAGAGGCGAGCTGGACCTGAGCCAGCAGTGGGGGCAGGTAGGAGAGGGGGTCGCCCCCAGCTGGCCTCACCAGCAGCGCATCACAGCCCCGAGCCACTGGGGGCCAGAAGTAGCTCTCAGTCAGGCTTGGCCCACTGCACTTCCTCCTCAGCAGGAACTACCCACAGGAAAAGGAACTTTAAGAGCTGGTGCATGCATTTACATTTGCATCTATAAGATGATTAAAAAACAAAAAAAAAAGCAAACACTCCAAAATCCTAATATTCAAAGGCATCGTAAAATAACAAATCATCTGTTTGAAGTGAACAAAGTGCCCATGGAGGACAGAAACGGATAATCAAAGCAGAGCTGCGCTCCAGGGGAGGGTGAGCACCTTGCGGAACGGCGCGGTGATGGGCGCGCGGCTCAGGCTACGGCACGGGCTGACGGGGACCTCGGCGTGAACCAACACCCCGCTGCTGGTGCGCTGCCAGCCCACCACCTGCCACACAGCACCCACAGCTAGTCCACCCACACGACTCACAGCAACTCCACCAAGAGAGCAGCGCTCACAGCAACCGGATTTACACATCACCAGAGATGGCTAATTAATGAGCACTTACACCGTCACCGAGACATTCCAAGTCCGGGTTTAATGGATCTGGGTTCAGCAGCTGTAGCAATCTGCACATACGCAGAGGTGAAGTTGTGATCAGATCTGAGAATGAGACACTTGACAATCGAACAAATGGGAGTGAGGGATCCACCTTGCACAGGCCAGCTGGTGTGTAGTACTCGGCTCTTGACACAAAGCTGGCTCTTGCAGCTCTGTAGTGGTGTCATGGGTGTCACTTGTACTACTGTGTTTTACAAAACACAAACAAATCAGTAAAAACTACAGTTTAATATTTCAGCGCACGTATTTCGAAACGCAAAGCTGCTTGCACAACAGAGTACAAAAGTACAATTAATCTCAAAGGAAAACAAGAAAAACAATTAACAAATGTTTACTACCTGAGGTCAAAGCCGTTCATCTCATTGGAATCGACAGGTCTTGGTATACCTGGACTGTAGAAGTAAGTTACAAAATTCTCAAGTTTTCAAAGAATTTCTCTGAAGGGCACACAGTTTACTGTATATGTTTGACCCCTACCAGACAGCAGAGTCCTCCTCATGGTGTGGAACCAGGGTGAGGTCATTTAGTTTCTCTGACATTTCATCAGAAATCTTCTCGCTTTGCTGCTCATCTTCATCAGGCTGAAAACAGTTTCAGAGATCTTTCATCACTTCTTACATTGGCTTACATTTTTAAAGTTAGAAACTGCGTTTCTAAATTGTCTTTCAGCAATGCTGCAATGTAAAACAAACAAACAATATACAAATATTATTTGAAATACAATCTCTCGTGTTAGCCATGTAAATAGTCAAGGTAGACTTCTTACTTTAGGAATTAAGTTTGAATGAGAGAACGGCTTCAGAAACTTCATGAATCTGTAGGGAGTGTGACAAAATGTCTGTGGCTTAAAAATCCAAGCAAAGAAAAATGTAAACAAACAAACCAACCAACAACCCAACCAACTGTAAAGGTACAATGGAAAGTGAAGTACCTGACCATGCTCAGCTTTTGAGACACCTGCTCTGCAAGGCTGCTCTCTGTATCCTCCGTATGTTCCAAAATGCTGAAGAAAATCAATCAAGAGGGCAAAAACCTACATGTACATCTGTGAGAGATGGTGTTCAGAAACACATGCACAGAACACACTAGTCCAAGAGTTCAAACCAAGTTTTATATGAAAATATCTATGAAAATTATATTTTAAATAGCAAAAAACTCGCCATGTCTTATGCTTGCTTTTAACAAACCTGGTTGATCCATCTGCATCACAAGCTCCACAGGTCTCTGGTCCATTAAAGATCTCACCATTATCTAGCTAAAAACATCAGCATCACAACACACACAGTAAAACAGACGATCTTGAGTTGCCACATGTGGACACAATCTGCTTAGTGCAGTACTACTAGCAGAGCTGCAGCAGAAGCACCTACAGATGATCCATCAGGACCTAGTGCTTCGAGTGATTTGTGAGGTTTGTCTAGAGATGTTCCATGTGTTTGCTCGGTAGCCACCTTTACTGTTCCTGAGTGACAAAGGCAGCAATAAGGGAAAAAAACTTAACCGCAACATACTAAGGTCCATTAGTGTCGGAGCCGGTGAAGCAGTACTTACGTGGCAGGAACTTATCACGCTCACCATTCTTGATTAGAAAGTATGAAGAAGGAGGCCTGACTGTACAGTAGCCGTTCATTTCTAGGATCTTGTGAGGACTGGAGAAGATGTCCCAGGCCAGGCGGACAGGAGAGTGATCAGGACAGTGATCCCCAGAGCCTGTCTGCTCTCCTCCAACCACAGCCATCCCACTGGAGAAAGAGGCAAACTTCTTCATCACCAAATCGTCGTTTACACAGATCTGTAAGGATAAGAAAGGTGAAAGTTTATTTCAAGTTTATTCATTTTTACAATAAATGTAAAATGATTTGCATTTGTTGAAATTCTACCATTGGATTTGAATTGTCCGAAACCTCCCCTCTGTTCACAGTGGTCAGAATCCAACATGACGTTCAGGAAAATAATAGAATAAAAGAAAAGATAATGTACTGACCATCTTGGTCAAAGGTTCTAGTCTGAACGAACCAATGAAATTCTGTTATTTAATACAGAAACCCTTCTGTTTTGAATAATATGTCAATGAAAATATTTGGTTCAATAGAGGTGATTTTAGTTTTTGATCTGTTTGGGTATGGAGAATCTTGCAGGAGACAAATACATGAGCTTGCAGTTTAGTTAAATGAATATAAATTTTTGCTCTCTTACAGTTCCACATATATTTCAAGTTATGAATATTGACCTACATTTAATTTTCGGTCAGCCAAAATGACACCGTGTCTCCATCCCATAATACTTTGCATTGAGCACAATAACTGAGGCCCACATGAGATCTGTTTGTCATCTACTGTAACCCTTTGAAGTTCAAAAGGGATCTTTAACTTGCTTTGAACTTCCAGTGTTACTGGTCAACCAAAGGGGAAAGATGCAATTACTCTTTGGAATTAATGTTGGAATACATATTTTTTTTACTTTAAGACTGTTCCTGTGGCCAGGTTTCTCTATCTTGCTTTGGCTTCCCTCTGGAAGATGAAATTCAAAACAGCAGCCAATGCTGGGCATGTTAAGCTGGAAAACCAATTTAAAGCAGAACACAATTAATACACATGGGCTCCATTAAGTCCCCAGGCTGGGCGTCAGGCACAGGGTTTTTATGCTTTTTATCTCTCACTTGGAGAATAACTAATTCTCCAAGGGGCTTCTCAGCAGTGATGGAAATCATGCATCAGGATAATGAAATCTGTGTCCACAAATTACCTGCTGTGTCTTATTTCCAGCTGCTGAGAATATAGCAGCAGTGACATCTTCAATACCCAAGTGAGGTTCTCTTTAATACATTGCTGTGTATCGCCTTACACTTAAAAGCTGGAAATTATTGGAATTGCCCTTTAAGTTCAGTCATATCAAGAAAACTGTACTGTTTTTTTGATGAAAGAAAGCAAGCCAATACCCTTACTTACAATCAAAATACATTTTGTTACATTTACATTTTACATTTACGGCATTTAGCAGACGCTCTTATCCACATTTTGTTGTGTCTGCGCTGTGAAATATTACCAAAAATTACCTTAAAATTCCTGATGGTCAAATAGAGCTCAATAGCTGTGCAGTTTGCATTTGTTTCACAAAGAACAGCCTCAACAAGAGTAGATGCTATAAACAAGGAGAATTACAATTTCAGAGTGACTATTTTTGTCTGAGCAGGCAAACACCAGTAAACAGGCTTATGCAAACACATTCAAATTAAGCCTTTACCTTGTAGAAGGTTGTGCAGGTATTTTGTAGCAGAGCTGTCCCAGTGTGGTGACGGACTGCCAAAGAGCACACCAATGACATGGGAAATGACCAACAGAGATTCACCAACACTAAATTTCAGATCAATCTGTACACAGCCAGATTGTATCAAGTGTGAAGTGCATAAAAGGGAAGCTTCTAGGCTGCCTGCGTGTGCCAAGAGAAGTCTTACACTAGATGTGCAGTCTCACCGCAGATGGACACCTTGAGACTCATAGGGTGGATCCTAGCCAACCGAAATTTTTGCAAGCGGAAAGGCAGCTGCAGGAACTTCTCAAGGGGAGCTCTCACACTGCAAGAAATGTGACTGAATGGATGAAATGTGCAACAGGGACCTAATAAGGACCCCAAACATGTTACCAAAGTCTTCCTGATTCCCACCATTTAACATATTAGGTTTGTATTAATGAAATTCTATTCATGTCATATCTTGAGGCCACACAAAAGCATAATTAACAAGGGTAGTGTCTAATTATGTCACATCTATGGGCTCTCACATCTTGTTCGGAGAGTATAGTATCAGTGAAATCTATATTTCTAGTGCTCAATTAAAATCGGAGAGGCATCTTTGCAGGTGCTGTCAGATAAATGATCACTAATGAACACTTGAAGAAGTGCCCGTACTCATCTGTGCTGACAATGACACGTTCTCCGTGATCCACTAAGAAACACATGGCTTGACTCCTCACTGATCCCAGAAACAGAGACTCCACAGTGGCCCTGCACCAGCTCTTCATGGCTGGGCAAAACACCACACACACCTGGCAACACACAGACACAGTGGAGCTCTATGGGCTGAAGGGATTTCAGGTAAAACAAAACAGAAAAGCTTAGAAAACAAACAACCTTTAAATGAATAGCTGTTTTTTCTTTCAAACACATGATCCTGTACTTTACCTGTCCCTCCTCCAGTGTAGTGGGCTTCACTTTCTGTACATCCAAGTCAACCTCATGATAGAACAGGTTCATTTTAACATGCAGATCATCATACTGCTGAGGACTCTCACCCTGCAAGCCAGGTCCTTTCAAGACCCTTCCCCACAGACAACCTGGATCCTCAACCTTACAGACATGCAAAATGTTAACACTCTCTGCATATTACAAATAATCTAAATCAATCTGAGAACGCTACTGCAAACGCTGCACTGCCACATCGATAATGTACAGACCATGTGAGTAGATTGGCTAAACACTTAGTAGTAAGCATAATGGCTAGGCCTGGTCCTTTATTACTTTACTGCATAACGCCAGTTCTCCCTGCCTTAGTACACCTCATTCAGCTTGTGAAAGATCTCTGCACTCAATGAGTTGAATGTTAAGAGCAGGAACCGCACAAAACTGATAGTTAGCTAGCCTACTTAGTGATTTGTAATCCATTCTAAGCTCATTGACACTGTGAGCATTGTCTATACATTTAAATCGTAACGCACTGTACCTTAATTATAGATATTTCTAACATTTCTTCAGCTTGCACTTGAAGACCTGAAAAGCGAAATGTGACGTTTAATAAATCACACTAGCTACACCTCAGAGCATGATCATGCAAACATTGGCTAGTAATGTTCCGTTAGTTCAATTTTAAATCCTAATCATTTAGCTTAAACTACCCGGATCTTTTCCCACACATAAAAAACGAGTATTGTCCCACACAAGCAGAGACAAATGTTAGACCAATCACGATTTTTAAAAGTCGAGGTTAGCCGCAGCGGGAAAAGGGCGAAGATGAAGATCGTTAGCTAGCTCGTGCACGCCAATGCTGCAGTGAGATATCCGGTCTGCGCGCTGTCTGGAAAAAAAAAGTTACCTCCGTCGTTAATTGGATCTTCGTATGTTAGCCAACTATAGTTTCTAGACGTTATTATTCTTCGCTTATTCCGTTACGTTTACCTGAGGACATTGTCTGTTATCTACAACAATAAAAGACTATTTTACCTTTGTATCGGCAAAAGAAGGGATTTCATCCGTTAGCAAAGTGTAAAACAAAAGGAGCCTTTACCGAAAACTTCTACCTCTATCCCCGACAGTCCTCGTTATAGCCACGCCCACGGTAATGGTGAACTGGTATGATTGACCAATTTTAACCGAACCTCTTTCCACGGGCCCAATGAATGTTTCTGAGCTACACTTTAGAGGACTAGTGTTTCGCAATTTTAGATCAGAATTCTCCCATGCTTGAGTTTCAGATAACACAGTAGTATTCAAATTAAAGGCGATATGCTCATAGTACAACATTTTTGTTTTCATATTTGAAATACGCAAATGTTTTCAGATTTAGCACATTGCTAAGATGTTTCCATGTGGCATTACTTACAGTAACGTCAGGCTAATACAGGGACAAATTAATGGAAATGGTACAGCGGATTTTCCCCCTTATTTATTTCTTTATTTTTGTTGTAGGTACAAAAAACATTTTTAGTCAGGACCAGTGATTTGCAAACACTCATAAAAACACACACTGTTCAACAAATTTAAGAGTACATCAAGTCAAGTAAGCTGCCTTCAATTGTTTTCTACTGTAAAAACACCAGACACAAATGTCATTGATCCTTTAGGAATAGTTGTATTTTAAACTTTTATATGCTTTATATACCTTTTATATGTTAACGATTACAAGTACAGTGTAATGCAATTACTGTTTTCTCTGTTTTTACCACCCTTTTCATACCTAATTTACCTTGAATAAATCACCTGCATGCATTTAAAAATTCTTAATCTATTTATTCATTATTTTACACTTCTCAACACTGGTTTCATCAGGGTGATTGTTTTAACAAAGTGGTATTTTATTTGTCATCAATTTAGAAAAAATGAATTAGTCACAATTTTGTTTAATCTAAGTGTATGACACAGTATTCTAACCACTTCCTGTTTGGGTCAGGTAAAATAATTATTACATGGCAGATCAGTGAACCTTTACAGTATTAAAAAAAGAAAGAACTTTGTGACTGAACTACAAGTGATTCAGTTTACACTAAAGGTGTGTTCACACGTTTGTACACTAACTCCCTCTATAGGTGCTATAGGAGTATCTGCTGAGGAGCAGAGGCAGATGAAATGTCTTGTCAAGGTCTGTTATGGTGAAAACAACCTAGGTGAGAAAAAGCATTTGATTAGTGTTCCACTTCACAGTCATGTCATTATGTCCTTGCCACCAATGGTGTTGCATTTTGTTTTTTACATTTAAATGTTCAGTTATCCTCACCTCAACATATGGGTAAAAGCTTGTCTGACCCAAACTTTCCCAGTACTGCCCTGTCTCAAAACGTATCTTATACATCCCTGCAGTGAAATCTTCTGTGGGGATTAGCCCTGAGCAGCGGCCATGTTCATCTGTGCTCCTGGAATAGATCAGATCTGAGTTATAATCAGAACACAAAGGATTTCTGTGGTGGTAGCCATTTTAGCAACAACTGAAAAGTTATCTACCCTATAGTTATGAGGTTCCAGAGGACCATTTTAGGATCCAAGCGATGCACACTGAGGTCTATGTGGGCTCCAGGAACCCCGTCTGCAGTGTTTAGTACATGGGTAGTAAGAGGACTGCCAGGCTTGCGTGCTGCCATACTGTATCTGTCCAGTGAAGATTGCAGACACAGGCTGTTCAATAAAGCACTGTAAATGTCAGGCCAGTTTCCCAGGCACAGCAGAGACTAAAAGGAATTTCAAATGGAAACCCAGATGAATCTATGTCCATGAAACTGGGTCTTGTAGCTATGTTGATCTTAAGCTGTACAGTAAGCAAACTAGGCTGACAACTGAAACATTAAATACCTGAAACCTAATGACTAAAAATCATTTCTCAACCAGCACATGCCCAAGAGTACTTTTTAGAATAGATGTACTGTCCATGGTCCTGATCCATTAATATTCATTATCCTAAATAAAGGAAAACACTGGAGTGCTACAATAAAGACCTCAGACCTGCGACTATGAGTGAATAAAGTGTATAACAAACCATGAAAAAAATCATACCTTTCCTG